>JAHZNA010003896.1:0-12307 GCA_027743935.1 Sinodicranocentrus sp. ZH6 | reverse complement strand
TTGCTATCTAATGTGCAGTCACAGGGAAAATCAGAAAATCTCATTCTATCGAACCTCTTGTTATTTATCATACCTCCATGGAATTAACGCATACTTTTGAGAAGAACTTCAGTTTCATTACCGTTCACAAAGGAAAGTTTCTTACAATAAAACAGTCAACCCTAGAAAAGGGGTCAAAATAGTAAATGATTCCCAATTCAAAAAATAGTTCCACGCATTTTCAACTTCATCTCACGCCAACATTCTCTTACAACTTACAACCATAAAAACGAAACTAGAAATGGCATAACCGTAACAATAATAATTCGAGAAGGGAAGCATCATCATCATACCTTTTACTTTACTATACTACGGTTTGCCGTAAACAAGTATTAAACGCAATGTGAAGTCGTCTTCAGTCATAAATGTCTCGAATCCTCATGATTTATATATTTTCCTTTTTTATTTGTAAAATGCGTCTCTAGACAGTACGCGTTGTATACCCTTATTGATATTTTTACGCACTTGAAGCAGTATATTCCTATTCAAACAAATAACAACCCTTAGAGGTTCACCGTTTTGTATTACGAAAATGAATATTCAAAATTCCGAAGACATGTATGCCAAATTGGTTTTTTTCTCACTCTTCCTCAGTATTACATTGCACGTTTTCTTACTCAAATATTATGTAACAACTAAAACCTAAAAATATGGGATCGCGTTGCCCTTATATTTAAGTGGACTTTACATGACAATGTTTTCAAGTATAGTTTCAATTACTTGGGATAGTTTGTAGAATAAATAAATAGGAATTTGAAATCCTAGGCTCTGTGGTTCGTGATTGAATCCGAGACCATTTTTTCTTTCTACAAATCCGAAATATTACTCCATCCGGTATAAAATGAACGGGTTATGAAAACTATAACTGCTTAAAAAGTGAAGGCTATATTACATCCACATAGGAAGAGACAAAGAATTCAAGGAAACGAGCATGTATTAAACCTATTTCGAAAGACGTAATATATCCGGTGTTTTTGCCCGTCGGGGACATTTCAACTTTCATACATCAGTAAATAGAATTCAAATAGGTTAAACCTTGCTTTAGACATGTATTACTTACGTTTTAACTGACGTACATATGTGCTCAATGCATATATGTATCAAGGTACGTTTCTCCTTGCTGTTGGGAATATTGCATTAGTTATGCCTTTTTGCGTCCAAACCCAGAGGTAGTTTGTTTATATAGGTATCCACACCATTAAAGTTGGTTGAGTATGTCTATGGACTTCATACTTCATTCGGGAAATGAATAATGAAAGGAATTTATGTAAATACATGAGCGACATACCTACTTATTTTTCCCTTTATCCTTCACCCACCATATATCGTACATCTTCTTAGAAGGCATTGCTCGCGGACGGCTTTTTTCGGTAAAGTTTTTTTTTATCTGGAGTTAAATAAAGCAGAAAAAGGAAGCCTCTTCAAGTCAATTTCCTCTTGATGAAATGGAAGAGAACAAAGCATCTCTTACAGTTCCTCAATGATAGCAACAGTTGCTCAAGATTTTCTCTGGATTGAAACACATAATAGAAAAGAATGCTTTCAAAGACGCAATACTTGATGAGGATATTTCGTCGGTGGAAGGAACATCAATGACGTTGTTGGGTTTTGCTGAGCAGTTACATTTTTCAAGCAGAGGATCCCCATTTCGCAAGGAGTAAACAATAACAAGACAAAGCCAACTGGAAGGACATGAAAGGGATTCAATGCGTGAAATGAATATTTGCTTCCGAGATATGAGGAGGGAGTAAAACGTGCAAAAATATTAGCTGAACTGAGTGGACGTTTTTTGACGAGCTTTACGCCTTGATTCCTGGAAAAGATCCTTGTCAAATCCATTATCTCTATAGAACGTTGTAAATCCTTAAGCATTTGGCTCTTTCAAATCACCTACCCACACACGTGTGAGAGGAGATTCATAGCGGTCTTTACTCTTTACATTGCATTCTCTTCGTTTTTCCTACCAATGCAAAGAATGTGAGGGATTTTAGTCGGGATGGGTAGGGGATATGATGACTGTTTGAATTGTGCGTGGTGTGTTAAATTAGGAATCTGAAATGAAATGATCGAGTTGAGAGAGCCTAATAGAAGAACAAAGTACACATGTATATTTGTAATGACAACTGGAGCAGGAAAGGAATCCGGTGGAAGAAAAATACTCATGCATAAACTTCCTCTGATCTTTCCCATGAATGCTAGTAATTCTGAGAGACAGGAAAATTGCATGAAGCGAATCTATCTTTTGAGCTAGTCGAATACGGTGAACGAAAGTATAGAAAAAAATGGAACAGGTTGAAGGATTATATTAAAATTATGAAGGCTCAACAAGGTCTATATTATTTTGTTTCATATTTCCTCTCTCAAATCTCAGGGTTCTCTCTCCCTCTGGGTCAGATACGGTCACCTAAGAACCAGTGCGGGGTGTACAAGCCACGTGCTAAAATGATGTGTTCAGAAGGTAGATGAAAAATGTAAAGAGCTGTGATGTGAAATTCTATAAGCAAATCCAATTCTCAGATTAAAGATTAGGGTCATTATGTGTACGTACATAGCCAAAGGCTTACTGGAAAACGACTTTGATGTTACTCGAGTTGCTGATTCTTTAGCATGAGAAAGGTGGTTCTGCGAAAGGGTTGCGTACATCTATCCTGTCAGTGAAATCAAGTGAATTAATTAAGCAAAAATATAGTAATTTTGACGGAGGAAAAAGAAAGCCTTCTTTGAAGTCGGATTCCAAGAAAATGAATAATTTTGTTGAGGTAACAACTGCGCTGTAGAAAAGGGTCGGGGTGATTACAAAGATGGGAAAACCTAAAATGAGATTCTTCTACAATTTTCTTTTTTATCAGTATTATTTGAGTTCAAATATTGGTAAAATGGATTTTTATGCATACATACATCTACTGTTTGCCACTAATTGAGAACAGGAACTGTGATAATTATGTCATATTATCAAAATTTAAACACGGTTATTCCTTAATGTATTGTTTTCCGCCAGTGTTTTGTTGGTACCCATTTGCACATACTTTTTCGTCAGTTAATTTACGCCGTATCATGCACACACTTAATGACGTGCGGAAAAAATGGCGAACCTGGAAAAAGGTCTGGGATTGGCAGAATTAGGTTTTGAAGAAAGATAACAAGAAAGCTGTTCATACAAAACGTAATACTGAACAACATACATAGGCAGGATATAGTACAAAAACTGCATAAAAATCCAAGGAATGAACACAAAATTATGTTCTTATACTGTTTCACATATAACAATAAAGATTTTTAAAAAATATGTAGCGTAAAACAAGCCTAATCTGTGAATAAACCTCCAGAGCATCTACATTATTACCAAAAAAATATGCACATCCAAATTGTATGACGTGCCCATAATACACTTCCCAGTAGCTATTTCCCATTCGTTCATTCCATGTGCATTGCATCTGCACTCTTGTGCATTAACATGAAGAGGAGCTGTTTAGTTAAGAGGAAAAGAGGAAAACGACACAAAAAATCACCACCAAGTGATCCTCTCTCTTGTATCCTGTCTCTCTTCATCTTAGGCTTATAGACTCATGCATACCTGAACGAGAAGTTAAATGAGTAGAAAAACTTATTTTTTTTACATGGAATCGGAGCAGAAACACAAGAGAGATTAGATTGATGCTGGGGTTGAGTGTGTGGTGTAGAAAAAAGCTGTTTTTGTGCAGTCTCCTTTACACCAGCATCCGATCATCCTTTGCTTGCTATTTGTTGAAGCTTCTTAAAATTGGACAATAAGAGAGATTCCTCATCTGAAACAGATATGTTATGCATGTGTGCATACATACCTACGTACTCCTGTTGTTTTGCCAATCTAGTGTAAAGTAAGGAGCTCCCTTCCAGAAGTACATGAGATGCGATTGGATGCATGCATTATGTGAATTGCATATATGTGGATGGATGCAAGTTATGATGTGTACATTAAAGTGGTATCATGCCAACTTATTTGTTCTACTGCTTCTGCACACACACAACAAATGGTGCTATGTACGAAGACAAAAATTCTGTTTAATGCCATTATCGTGGTGATCGTGGAGCACGTAATGGAAAATAAGTAGTTTTGAAAGCCACCCAAACCACTGAGCAGGCAACCTCAGCAGAAAGTCTAAACTGGAGTTTTGTATGAAATGTGCGAGTGAAATAGTATGCATGCATTTAATGGGTCTGGAAAATAGGAAAAAGGACTATAACACTTTCGAGAAGAGTAGTTTGTACACGTTGGAAGGGGGGATAGTCTATAAGAAAAAATGTTGCATAACCAGTATAATGACGACTATATAATGGTTTTTTGTGTAATCATATAGTACAAGAGAAAAATTTGTGCAGTGGATGGATAAGTTGTTTTCGCGTATACAAAATCACTCCTGCTCTTATCCACAGAGTACATGCAGGGTTTTTGCATAATGTGTCTAGGTAGTTGGGAGACATGCATGGAATATGAAATTTTGAAATGGAGGATCAAGAACATAGGTATAGTTGGATGAAATGGCGTTAGCAGCCATATTTATCGATGTACTATAGGAAAAGAGGAGCATGTCATTAGCCATAGCAAACTGAATTTATTTGCCATTAAAGTGGCCAATACCCTGTCTATTGAATGCAGAGTAATAGCCAATAGATGGTAATTTAATTAACGAGCGGTTACATGTATTACTAAGACTTGCCAATTTGTTGTAGTTTGGAGTGAAAGGGCATGTGTAGTTTACTGAGATGTGGAACAAAGACGGGCAATTTATTACTCCAAGCTAGTCTCATCTAGTGAAGCGATTTAACCCCAGCACACAAGAATCGACGGATGCATGGTAAACAGAAAGGATTAAGTTTTAAGTCAATGGACTGTATCATTTTAAAAGGGAAGACTTAATGATTGAATTGCAATAAAACAGCACTTCACTTTCAATTAATTGAAGCATTAGCTGCAAAGAAAGGCATATCCAAGAATGCTCATTAACCACTTACCCGATGCAGCATAATTATTGCTAAGGATTTGCTGGTTGAAAAAAATCCTTGACGTTATTTTCGTCTTTGTACATGACTTACAACTTACAATTTGTTAGTAGATTTTTCTTACTAAATTATTCCAACACCTGAATAGGATGATAGGTTAATTTTAATTTAAAAAACGGCGTTACGTTAATTTACGGTAATAGGTAAAAGTTACAGAGGTGTTAATTTGATGACATAAAAACAGTTTTTGCTAAACTAACGAGAAAATAATTTGACATGAAATAATAATAAATGGATAATAATATAGCTCTGTTAATGCTTAATATTCGTGTAGGAAATATATTTAAGTGTGCAAATTATCAAGGTGGGAGTCTCCAGTCTCCAAAAATTAAATGAGTATGGAAAGTTACAGGCTTATTTTGACGCAACCTTCTTCGGATTCCACATCTGCATGATGATATGTATAGCTCTAGCTCTAGTTCACAACATTGCCAAATTATATTAATCAGCCAAAACTCAGCTCCAGTTAAGAAAATTATAGGTTAAGAAATAGTTTTTAGTATATACTGTGAATACTGTGATACATGTGCAAAAACATCTTTACGAATTGTATTGTTAAAATAATTTCACAATATAACTATAATGTTCCATATGGATGTCTATATTGAGAGCATTTTATTATTATCATATAAAATATCTTTTAAATGTCCATCTTATGGTATTTTCATCAATAAACGACATTGAATGAGTGCATAGGTCTTTTTTCGCACTTGCAAGTCATTTCATACCAACCCTTTTTCCTAAAATGAGAAATTTACTTACACGGATTGCTAAAAATAGTAAATATGCATATCAATTGACTTTCTCCAGACTAGCTCGCAAGTTGCGACACAAAAAGAGTTTTACAAGCATTATTGGAACTGGGTAGCTTCTCGATCAATCTTGTTTCTGCTTTTGTAGTTAACCTAACAAGCTATAACAATGTAATATTCTTAGTTTAATTGATTTGATTTGGGATGAATTATATATCCATTGTAAATATTTACTAGAGATTCCGCTCGTAAAAAGAATAAAAAGAATTGAAAAAGGTAAGGCACTCTCCAAATCGCACAACCGTTTTCCCGGAATTCGGATATATTGTTTGAACAATAAATGTTGATTACTAATCAAACAAACGTTACGCACAAATCTTGAAGAATTCTTTAGCTGAGTATGCAGTAAAGAACCCGAAAAGATCCAAACAGACAATTCCTGAGCTAAAGTAATTTTGCAATCGCAATATGACTTCATGGAAAAATACATTTGTCCAAAACAAACTCCCCAATATGGTAGAATACATAATGTTAAACACCGATGCGTGGGATACGGATTCATCCTGTAATGAAAAACAAACCGTTGAAATTTGCATAGCATGGACTGATTAGCGAAAGCGTTTCTTGGAAATACTACGCACAGATGTATCATCCATTTGCAAATTGATGTGCTCCAACGAGACTATGAGACCCTTGAGTAAGTAACTAGTAACTTACTAGGTATATGGAATATTTTGGCTTGTTTGTATAACCGCCGTTTCGTGAATCTCACATTCACATATAATCTTACTTCAATAAACCACCTTATATGTATTTTATAAGGTTAAATATGCGCCTAAAAGGTTTCTTTATAATTGCTAAGCTTTTTATGCCTGAACATTTTTTTCTAGTCTTCGTTAAACTTTAGACGGGATTTTTTTCAATTAGTCTTTAAATATGTTTCCTTCAACCTCTAAGTGTACTTATCAACTCGAGTGTTACATTTCTCATAAATATGCACGCTTAGCCGACCAACCAAGCAATAAAATCCTCATCCACAAATGCTCATCTTCATGGACAATTGTTCATGTCTATGATTTTTATGATGGTGCCCATTGTTCTGCAATTTTTTCCAGCAGTCACTCAAAAATAAGACAAGTCTCGGTTTATTATGTACACCGCACACCACCACCGACTATAAAAGCCTATAGCCCTAACCCTTTTCATAAAACATTCTCCTTTATCAATTTTCCCTTTTATAGCCTTCAATCAACTTCATACATAGTAGTTTTGAGTTTGTTAAACACTACACACTCACTGCAAGTCAGTGTTTGTGCTCGCACATAATCAGCATGAAGTGTGAGTTTGTATGCATTCACATTCTCATGACGGACTCCTTTCCTGCTTCACATTATCATATCGCCTGCACAGAAATTGTGCTCGGGAAACAAGTTATTGCAGTGTGGTCTCAAGGTTTAACTTCAAATACTAAAATGTCTCCTTTATAGCTCATTATTTAGACTGGACAAAGTACCGCAGTGCAATAATGCTAGTGAAGGATTTTAGTCGTTATCACCGGCTTTCATAATATATATTCCCCCCCATTGAATAACATACCAAAATCGTAATAAGAACGCACCCATATTATTACCACTGTTTTTACCGCTTCGGTGTGTCATCATAAGTGTAAAAAGTTCAGGAAACTTTACACAGAAAGACAAAGTGTGATGGTGTCGTCGGTTAAGCCAGGTCGAATGAATAAATGGAAGAACTGATTATCACGTGTTATACGGAATAAAATGTATGTCTCATGTTTAAATATAAATGCACATGCAGAGCGAAAGAGGAGCAAACAAAATGGCTGCAGAGCATGGACAGATATGGAGAGTATTTTATAGGTTACCTTCTCTCATGTCATGCAATTAATGCATGAATATTCCTTTCATGAGGAATACAATGTACGTGGTTAAATGTCTGTTGGTGTTACAACTTTAATGCACTTCATAAAAGTTGCGTGGACAAGTCGATAAAAGGAAAATGGCACATTGGGGAGAGAGCATAGCAAAAAATGAAGGGAAGAGCAGATGGCATAATATAAAAGTGAAGTTTAGTCCAGTATGAAAAAGCTATCATGTATCAGTCCTGATCCTGGTAAGAGAAACGCATGCAAGCAACGATGATGAGATGAGCCATGCCATGCCTGCCACTGCTCAAGTTTAAGCAGTGGTGCAGCCACAAGATGATAATGATGGTGTGGTAAGTAGTCAGTCCCATGATGATGACGAGCCTCAGTGTAATAATAAAGTAAGTAACGAACAACCAGCGAGAAAAAGAAAGAATGAGGGGATATACATACATATATACATATTTTGTATATGCCTACGGTATGTGTGGTGGTATAGTGTCGGCTGAACTTGCTATAGAGGCAGGACTGTTTGCAATGTATTTGCAATGTGGCCGCCATGTTTGATATTTTTGCAACTACTTTTTGCACACATTGCTCAGTGCTCGCCATTTTTTGCGAGGGGCAATCTCGCAAACTTTCTTTTCAGATTTGAACTACACAGCAGTGGAAAAAGACATTTTTCTATATGAAAAGAATGGAATTTAAGCCAGATGTCAAGGATTACTTTGGAATGAACTAATTAAAATTTTCACATGTTCAATCCCATTGTTTTCTATTGTCTTCGAGAGCAAGCGAGAACGTCACCTTTGGCGAATGGAAACTGGCAGGGTGTTCAGCTAGGGAAAAGTAGCTAATGGATTTTGTTTGCTTTGCATATCAGACAACATTTTTTTCTTCTGTTTTTGACTGGAATACCTGGTTAATTGCTGTCAATAAATTTTCATTCGAAGATAATATATGAATTTTTAATCGTTAGTGTATTGATTTCCACACAGTTTTCAAGTTTAAGGTAGGTAATATATATATTTGGAAATATTCGCATACATATTATGGGGCTGTTACTAATTTTCAAGGTTTATCTCAGGAAAAGGCATTTAATTACATATCCTACATTCATAACTTGTAAACGCTGTAATTGATTCATATTGTGATAGATAAATCTCTCATACTTACACATAGGCTGCCACGGGGGAATGTGATTGGCGAATATAATTATTATTAACATGAGGAGGAGGAGTAATTACCTGTATTTAGGTTTCCTCTTGTATGGATAATAAATAAATAAATAACAGAATAAAACGAGAATAAAATTTGACTCCGCTATAATGAGCAAAAAAGTTTGAAAACAGGAACCCATATAGGAAATCGGACTTGATTTTTCTTGAATGAATGATGTATTCGACGATAGTTACTTCTCACGGCAGGTGGTTGGATGTATTGGATGAATGAAAAGACAACTTTGATAGAAATAACATAAGCTGTTGAACTTTAGTAGTCTATGAAAAGAACCATTGTTTGCGCTTTTAATAATGTTCTTAGCAGAAAGAGTTTCATAAATAAGATGGCTTTAGTCCAAATGCTTACCTACATACTTTATGGAGTTCTGGAGACGTCAAAAGCGGAGATTTTAATTAAATCGCGAAAAATCTTATGTGTAAAGTAAGTAGAAGAGAATGAAATATTTGACCTAGAATCCTTATCATTCACAACTATTTTCAGATAAGTATTTTTCTGCTTATAATAATAATAATTCATAAAAATCAGTATGCTATATCGTGGTAAAATATTTGATGCCGTATCCTATACGTTTTGCCGCTGTGATTTAGGTGACTGACTAGGGAAATTCTTAAGAATTTGTCGGGAACTATGTGCGGTAGTGTGATTGAAATGATGATGAGCAAAGTGATAATGGGATTTTATGACTCGTGAAATGCGTGTAAATTTTATTCAAGTGTGAATTTTTACTAAGAGATTTCCTCTGTTCAGTCTCTTCAGGATTCCCATTTTATCTGAACATTGTATTTGAGAACTTAACAGCATGGCGTCTATCACTCTGAGAAATAAGCTAGAGTATGATTTTTGCATAGAAGTACATCCCCCCAAAAATTGTTGGATACATGTTTAATGGAGCTATTTTTCTCAAATATTTTGATGCGTCGAAATCAACTACATGACTAATGCATATCGCATCAATGCTGTTCGTCGAGTTCATTAAATTTGAAAATTAGTGGATGCCAGCAAACGAGGTGTGGAAGACGTGATAAAATTCGCTTCTAATATCTGTAAAAAACGACGGTGCCTTCCTGTGCAGATGTCAAAGTCTTCCTGTTAAACATGTTAGGGTTTTGTTTCCAATTAATTATTTACATGTTGCTAATCCTATTTCTTCACTTTGACGTTTGAATTTTCGATGTTTTATTATAATATATAACTACAATGTGTGCACAGTACGTCACAGTCAAGTACAAAAGTAAATTTAAAGTTGCTCGGTGAGATTACCAATGCATATATCTTAAGCCAGGCATATAAAATAGGTTGTCATATGATGAATATGACTCAAATTATTGATTAGGTAGATCAATTTCAATATAGGATTTATGCATAGGATGTTTCAATATTTGAACCATTTAAGTACCTATATAGTATTCGTATTTTTTTGTCAGTATGCGATGACTCACTGGCCCTGCACTGCGTGCAGAAGGTTAAAGCGTATTTGGTACATCAAAACATGAATTTATTATTGAGTGTGTTTCTTCGTTTCTTCAGAATTTGATTTGTAAATTATTTTTATATGTAGATATCACAAATTGACATCACGTATAGAGTCCATCCAAAATAAATTGGAAGGCACAGAACCACCATATCTCTATGTCTACTGCCCTCAGTCCATCCAACTATAAATAAGATATTTTCCCCTATTTCTTTTGCACATTTTCTGGATACATCTAATAACTATTATGTCCATTATGTCGTAAGAAAAATCATGTGGAAAGGGACAACATCTCAAAGTTTCAAACCATTTTACTTGACGTTGTTTCCCAAGTTACTGGACTTGATTGCGCTAAAAGTACTATGTGCAACGTTTTCTAGAAATTTAATCAGTCAAATGGTTCTACTGTAGTGCAAACTGCACATCATTTTAGTCTCAAGAGAAATTTTCCATGAAGTAAACTGCCTCTGCTGCCATTCATTCTATGAAAACATGTCTGGCAGGTCTTCACTCTCTGAAAGATGTTCAACTGGACTTGCAGGAAATGCCAAACACTTGAAAAATGGGAAACATGAGAATTGTCATATTCCTTAGGTGCACACATATATATATTTGTGAGGAAATTCCGATATCCCGAAAAATACTAATTAACTCTCGTTGCCGGATGACGAGGAGTGAGATGATAGACAGGAAAAAACTTGTTTACTCAGTTTTGAATGTTTTTGAAGCAGAGTGAATCCTATCATTTGATCTTCTACCATGCTTAAAAATCATACAAGTACATAAATTACTCGGCATAAATACGCCCTCCGAGGAAGAAGTGCATAATAAACAACACAACAGTGCAGAATTGCATGAGAAATATGATTTACGCCTAATGACCTCACGAAAAATGTACGAAATGCATCAAAATGAAAATTATATATTGCCACACATGCTCCTAATGCGTAGATGATGTGAACTTGATGTCAAACTTTAAAAATGAGAGAGTGCACAGTGGTTTTCATTTTTCTCAAAGCTTCCCTCTGATTATTCTGACAATGAGTGAGGAAATGGTTGACTGAAAATGCATTATTATCCTGAGCGACCATCATCCTTTTTCATCCACAAGGGGAAACCACAACTGCGTTTTTGTTTTGGTGACGTGAACAATTATTTGGAAGTTAGCATCCATGCACGCTACACATCACGGTAGATAATTTCGCTCACTAACTTGCATGATGCTACTACAGTGAATGCAGAATGCATGTTGATTATGTAACCTCGATTATTCAAAAAAAAATCTCAGCTCTCCACACAAACAACCATTCTCCACTTTGCTCACTCCCCATCTTTTTCTTTTGTTTCTTTTCGTACAACAAAAATCCTCACATCAGCGATGCACTGCACATGATGCAGATAAAAAAGTGAGAACACGTGGAGATGCTTGGTTATGCTCAGTAAGCGAGGCACACCGAGGTCATTTCACTCTTGGAATGATCTATCCTCAGCGCGTTTTGTAAAACGAAAAATACATATTCCCATCGTTATTTA
The DNA here is from genome assembly GCA_027743935.1 of Sinodicranocentrus sp. ZH6. Classification (NCBI taxonomy): domain Eukaryota; kingdom Metazoa; phylum Arthropoda; class Collembola; order Entomobryomorpha; family Entomobryidae; genus Sinodicranocentrus; species Sinodicranocentrus sp. ZH6. The sequence continues at coordinate 348 of JAHZNA010003896.1, read as the reverse complement.
CTCTCCTCGTGGTGTATTCCTATTTTCAAAGTGGTATCTTCCCCTTTGCGATAAACGAACAACACTCATCTTTACAGACATATCTCGGGGAGAAATCAAGCCATTTTTGAATATAGCCTTCAGGATGAGTTGCAGGTTGCAATGCACTGAGCATTCAGCAAAAATCGCAGCAGGTTGCAGTTGCTCACAAAAAGCAAAACTCATTCACTCTTGATGAGAGCAGTTGCGTTCTTACGATAAGAATGCAAGTAATGTAAGGTCTGTCGCACTAGGAAGGAATATTTTTTATTTCTTCCATAACTTTAGTTTTACTGATCACAATTTTTTCAAATTTATACACATTGTAAC
>JAHZNA010003895.1:0-19254 GCA_027743935.1 Sinodicranocentrus sp. ZH6 | reverse complement strand
CCAAAATTTTGTTCGTGTCCATTAGCTCTTGAATAATGTTACGGGTCACGTAATGAAAGCTTGAGTTTTTAAAATAAAATTTATACCTCTCAAAAGCCAAAAATGTCAAACATTACACAACTTTTAATACTCTCATCATTGTACACCCACTCGTATAGAATGGTAATTTTTCAAATATGTAATCTTAGACGCAATACTTTAAAAACGCTTTTGATTATCTCAGTCTCAGATAATAAGTTTATTTAATTAAGCAGAATACCTCAGCTTCGTAGGTCAGTTTAATTAATTCTAGAGATGGAACTTTAGCATCAGCAAAGAGTGGGCGAGATATTTTAAAACATCATCAAAAACTAATTCATGGCATTTGTCGCAGAAATGGCAATTAACGGGTCCAACAAACTTTCGCTTTTATAAAATCATTCCCGTTCCAGCGCCACATACATGTCAAGAATAAAGCATTATTCATCGTTTTTGTTCTATCCATACTTAACTATAATGACTTGATCTTCTTCCGTATCCCAGTTGGGATTGAAGGATGATTAAAAGATTATGATAGCTATTATAAACTGTGTCATGCATGAGCTCCAAATTTCTAAAATTGCTTCCCTACATGGGAGATGTGTAAATTGACACAATTTATAAGTATATTTAAATTTCTTTATTTGTCAGCATTAACTGCTTATATTATTACGCAAACTCATCTAATATGTGTTCGCACTCTTCGTAAATCTCTAATCCCTCTCTTGTAAGCAGTCATAAAGCAGTATATGGAATTACGGATATTTGCTTGTAATCCATTGCTTCCTATTGGTAACGAATTGGGTCAACGAGTCTCTTCTCAAGTAACATGTAATAACGCATCTATCTCAAAATACTACATGGGTAGCTTTTATAATTACTATTTCCAGCTTGACCTGGCTAAATTTACTTCCTCAAATCGATATTTTATCTATCGAGTTTAGATTCTATTTGAGTTGAGACTTTGGGGCTTGGGGATGATCCCATTCCATCCTATTAAACCCCGAGATTCATTCATTTTGCAAACTGGAAAGAGTACACGAGGAATACACAGCCTCTATATAAACCATATTGCATTTTTAAAACGCTGATAGCGTTGACCTATGCAAAACTTGAAAAACGTATCTGAAATGGTCATCAGCCTCACCACGAGGATATGCATATTCTTGCTCATTTTCGATATTTGGTCGTCGCTGATTTCCTCTCGTAATTAATAATTATCCTAGTAATTACCTCTACATATATGAATGTCCTAGTAAAACATGCAAAAATCGAGTTTTTCTACTTAACTCTTACTAGACTATACCTATAAACTAATTTTCCTTGAGGATGTATAGCAATCCTCACGAGCATCCTCCTTACAGGGTTTTGTCACTTATTGAGTAGTTAAGATATAAACGCTGGACACACAAACAACCAAGTTATAGTATAAGTCACTATTTTTAGCTTTATAATACATGCTCTAATTGGATACCTAGGAGTGTACATTATATTTTGTTATTTCACTTTCCTAACATATTCAGATAAAGCTAGTTTTCGCTGGTCAAATCGCTCGCTTCTTTAGACAATATTAAAAACTATCTTGTAACTCGTCACCTTCGTACATTCAAGTCTAGCGAGTTATAGAAAATATTTAGAATTAACAATACAAAAATCAATAAGACTTGCTCAAAAGTCAATTTGAACTTATTTAAAACCAACAAATATGATATTTAAATTCTATTGAGATTTTTTGTACAATTTGTCTGTTTTTTCGTTTAAAACCATTTACTATTTCATCCTTGCAAAAGTACAGTAATACATTTATTAATATGTACTATATTTCAGCTCTTTGCTACCGAAAGGGTGTGTAGAATGTACTCGAAAATTTAAAAGTAGGTAACCTATTCAGAAACAACTTTTACTCTTTTCTACTCTTGTGCTTGTCTACTTCCCATGCTGGATGAGATTTGATACGAGTAAGAGGATTTATTGTTTTGGGTTAAAAGTGTGAAACAATGAAATCTTTGTTACCGGGCTTTGGTTGGTCAATGACGATTATTAAGATGAAGTTGGCTAGTTTGTGATACAATGCTACATTGTATTTTACTGGTGGATCGTTTCCTCTCTCGAATTGGTTTGCACAGAGAGGAATTATTAGGTAGATGGTCAACGATAGAATTGATTCATTCATTCAAGTTCTATGTTCTAGTAATACTTAAATAGGTATTCTGTTTGTAGACTATTTACGTTATACTTATAATCCTGTTGAAAAGTGTTTAATGCACGACATATCTTAAGATCATGTTGCTTATCCTTAGGTTTTTTTCCATAGCTTTTTCATTTATTCAAACACGTCACAAAAACGTTGTTCATGGCAAGTTTGAAGATTGGATTAACACAGTTGCATAATAATTGTGGACACCGGTAGCCTGTAACTTTCTGTAGATGTAGGCAACTTTATAAACAAAGCCATTAAATAATGCTCAGTCCTATCGTGTTAGAAATTCCAACAGAATGTGTACATCTGTTAAAAATAAAACAAGATTTCTTTCAGCTCAGATCTCGAAATATAAATCGAATTATTTATTTATTTACCTCGTGTTGCAGTAAACTAAAAATAGACACATGAGAGTCACAATGGAGAAATGATGGATTGAGATTTATTATAAATTTTTAATTACGTTATGCTAAGAATGCGTATAAAGCATCCAGAATAAGTAATGGCACTGATTTTGATAAGTCACACACAAGCCAGAAATAGAGTTTTGAAGATCTTTGATGCATTCATCGGAACCCTCGTCTTATAAGTACTTTAGAAATCGCTTTTAACTAGATTTTGTAATGTCGCAGTACTCTTGTAATCTGATCAGGTTTGGCGTTGTACAAAAACCCATAATTCCCAACTTTTCGAAATTGCTTTCAAATAATTTGACATGCCGTCCATAAGGGTAGATGCTCTTGGCAAAATCATACATATTTTTATTCGCTATTAAAATTCTAATGTATCCTAACCAGAAGTCAGTTCATCCATTTGGTTTTGATCAAAATTACGAGGAAATATCGCTTGCTTTAATCTTAGTTGGGCCATACAGTAGTAATATTTAGTTAAATCAACTCAAAAGAAACAACGGTCACAATTTGGCTCTTGAATGCGCCTTCTGGGGGGGAGTGGGGAAGGGTTAAAGTTTAAAAACTAGCTTCCTGGAATGAATTTTACAGAGCATTAATGCATGCATGTTTAGTGTATCATGTTCATCCACCGTGGTAGCTTTGAATTTTAAAGCTCGCGCGCTCACTAATCTTACATTGTCAAGCCTTTCTATGCCAGGAAGGCTTGAAAAGGGCTGCCTGACGTGCACAAAACTCGCCAGTTTTGAAACTTTAATCCCACCCCAATCCCCCCAGAAGGCGCATTCAACCTTAGTTTTTGTACATGTTTGGATACATGCCTGCCACTCCGTAATGCTTTTTATTTTAAAATAATCGAAATGTGTTGTATATGTATTAAAAGATAAGGAACGCGAATATGCTATTAGTTTTTCACAAGGTATTACCATTTCAAAGCTGGAATTTATTGAATGCAGTGCCATTACTTATTCTGGACCGTTTACTATGTAATTAGGAACAATATTGATACTTTTTAATAACTTTGTACTGTTTATGTATTGCGTTAATGAAATAATATAATAATGAGGTTCCCTATAATTCAATCAAGTGGAAGACTAACTATATTTGTATTCCAATTAAATACCATAATTTTTAGTTTAATAGTACATCAGCACCATATTAAGATACAACATCAATTCTCTTCAATACCACGTTTATGATGATCTCTGCCTGATTGCTCTTCCATTACAATAGCAAAGGTACTAAAGTTTCCTTATAACTAACCCAACAAAACCGTGCTTATTAATTAAACCCTTTTTCATATAATTAAATGCCCAATAGATTCCTTCATTCTCTCGCAATCCTGAAATTCCTAACAAAAAACAGAAGCAAATGAGTATGTGCTTTTTTATTGAATTTCTCAGAAGATGTAAAACTACTTAAGTTTTTAGTAACTTTCATGTGTTTTAAGTCATCAATGTAGCCACATCTAAGATAACCCTTTAAAAATATATTATGCATGCAAATGACACAACTAGCTAATAATATCTATTTTTCGACAGAAAGTTTTTTTAAATCATGATAAATCCCCGTTCACAAAAATTTCCACTGAAATGATGCACCAAAAGTTGAGATTTTCCACTGAATTTCAAAATCTAGGCTACATTATAAATCTAATCTGGCAGCTCATATAAGCTGGCTGCAAACGAAGATGAATATTTATTACCAGTACAGATTCATTGATTGACCCTAATGAAGTTTTTTCCATGAATCATCTCACAGACTCAGAGATAGTGAGGGAATCCTCTCAAAAGAGGAAATAGTTGACAAAACATCCCGCACACAACGCAAGCAGTGCATTTGAATTAACATCGCCCTGTCACTGTCATATTGTAACATTTGTAACCTGTCAGAGTACTCGAACTTGTGCTGGCATAGATCCTACTTCTAGCTAAGAGACGCTGTTAGAGAATTGAACAATCGGGAAAATTGTGTGTGGTATAGCTGAAGAGGCTACTCTTTGCAGAAAATATATAGCAACAGGAGGATTCGTTGAGGGCAAACAACAAACACACATTTCTATCTCAAACAAGTGTAGAAATGAATCTTTTGAGATGCTAGCTAGAATGTGAAGTTCTACAAAATGTGAATTACGCTCAAGAGTTCATTCAGTCGGTGTATGGAAATTCAAGACATCACACCAGAAAAAAACAATTCTCTCATCTTCTAACAAACAGTTTAGCGTCAACCAGTTTTCCTTTGATTTGATACAAATTTTTCTCCTCTTTGCATCCAACTGACTAAAGTGCATTGTACAGTACGAGGATTGAATGTTTACAAATATTCAGTTTCATACGAATTTCTAGAACAAGTCAATGCATTGTTGGATTTGACACTTTGAAAACTTTGTCCTTTAACATAACAAAATTAGCTGGTCACATACATCTTTCATAAGAAACCCTTCGAGCAGTTCAAACTTGGCATTTTGGTGTGGAATGTGCGTAAGTGGATCTTCCAAAAAATCCCTCTGTTAACTCGTGCTTGTGTGTTAATTCAAGTTTCTGTCTCATTAACTTCGAATCAGGTTGGTGGATTTTAAACCTTTGTGATGAAAAGTTTAATCAAGTGTTTTTTTCATAAATATCTAAATGAATTTGTACATTTAGCAAATTTGTGAGCATTTCTGTGTTGTGCTGATTTACTCATTAGGCTTTGGACTAGGCGGATTTTTGATGTTACGTGTAGGAATAACAAGTTTAAAAATAAAAATAACTCACCTTAAGCTATCATTACAATCTTGCATCTTTTCTCCAAACAAATACCACATCGCATTGTTGACTTTATTCTTCTTATTCGGCAGAACTGACCAGTTCATACTTTACACAATAAAGCAATCTTGTTGGATCCAAACAATCATTTCAAGCAGTGGACCGAGTTGGGAGAACAAGTACCACAAAGTAATGATCTTCAGCTAAATGCATATGTGGTTATGCTGGAACTCATAGAAACTTCTACCTAGACGGAACACTGAGGTAACTTTTTTATACCTTTTTTTGGCTATTTAATTATTAGATTCAGATTCCTTTGTGCAGTCAGACGGTTGGGTCAATACTCTCGTAATTATTTCTAATCTAGTCATTACACGAGATGCCTCTAACTGAAAGGTGAAAAAGTGCAGTAACTTGCAGTTGCTGTACATTCATACTCACACTTATGTGAAGATGCCAGCAAATCTTAAGCATATGTTTTTCTCTTCACACACACACATAAATATTATGTACTTTTATCCGTGCTATTGTTATTAATTATTGTTATAAGTTTGTATTCAAAACGGGTAGGGGATTGGATTACTATTTTTATGTTAAGGTAGAATTCCCAAATGCCAACAAGAATAAATAAATATATCGATAGATCTGTAAAATTCTCCATCGTTTCAATTCAATGGTCAATGGGGATGGGTACGCTAAACAAAAAAGTAGCGAGTAAAATATAAGTACCTATAATTTATGTAATGGAGAACATTTGTTTGGAGTAATGGCTCATTGTTTACGATTCTAGGAATAGCAATGAAACCATTGGCATTTTGACAAAAATTGAGAACAAATTGCTACCCAGCAGCTATATAAAAGGCGGATGGGTTATGGGTTCTCTCATTTACCACTTATTTCAGGCATTTGCTGATTTTTATCATATTTTTCAAATCTTCTCTTAAATTTATTTAAAAGTTTCTCGACGATTGTTAGATATCACTTCAGCTTTATCCACAAAATAATATTACAACTTAAAAGTTGAAACAAGATTCTTGAAGAAATTCATCAGATGCCATTTTGACAAGTGTATAATAAAACAGATAATTGAGCAAAATTCCGATTGCAAAGTAATTACTTGAAATTTGATCTTCACACAAGCTGTGCAATGTCATTATAATTTAAACCTGTCCTGTGCATTCAAATTATCAAAAAAATCTTACAAACACCAACTTTGAAACAAATGAAACTGAATATTGATGCTTATCCTTTGCTTATCAAGCTGCGAAGTAGAATATTAAATACTTTTAGTACGATTCCCTCAATCTGTCTGCAAACATAAGCATTATTCCTTTATTCCAAATGGGTACATAACATTTAATTGAAGAGTTTGAAGGGTGTAACATGATATTTCACGCCTCTAGTCAAATTACAGCTAAGCAGTGACAAACCGCTGAAAACATTCTGGATAATTTAATCTTAAGATAAACAAGGAATGATCTTGAGTCAGGATTACTAGTCAGAAAAACTAGTTTTCTTAATGAATAGTAAATTTTACACCTTCAATGGGAGTAGCTTGCATATACAAGATGTGATACTACGTCCTCACAAATGACATAACATGGAAAATGCCAAACAACCTGTAGAAATTTTCATAGTTTATCCACAACTCTGTATTATTCCAAGTTTCTATACTCGACATCTAAATTTTCTAAATTTCTGACTCGACCTACTCTTCATTCACGGTCTACTGCTCTAATTATAATTTTTCATGAGAATGAATACGTGAATAGGTATGGGATCCATGTTTCCTCCAAATAGAAATGGAATGAATGAACAACATGTATCTTTGCATTGTGACATTTGACTACACTATGCATAGCTATGTCCAGTACACACCTGGCTAAAATTGTGAAATTAGTGGAATGCTTTTCACTTCTCTGAATTGCTTTTACCTATTTTATTCTCCAAGGTGATTTATGAATAGCCATTTTGTTACTGAAATAGTGTCCCAGTTCCAGCACACAGATATTCTGTTTCTACAATATCACTAGACAAATCATTAACCTCATTACTTTTCGGACTGTAACCACATTACCCTGCGCTAAAGCCAATTAGATAATGTATCCCAGTAAAATGTAAATCTTACGCAACGCCAACCTTGAAAATTATCCGGGTCTCAATTTTTATCTCTCAAGGTTGCAAAATCCACGCGTAGAGGTAACATCATCCAATTTCTTTGCCGTTTTGGGCTTTTGCTGGATTCATTTTGAAGACGACCATACAAAAACATGAGAGCATTTAAAAAAGTACTCTTGATTCATAAAAAATCGTAGACGACAATATAGATTACTAAGATTACTTCTAATCTAGAAAAAAATTGTAAACTATGCTTTACATGGTACTCAATATTTACACAAGTGCTCAAATATTTTGGATATAAAAACCCGATGATATTTCACAAATGTCTATGCCGTAGTACTTCTCATAAAACACTGAGCAGATAGGAGTCAGTCACAGTGTTTCATGATATTGGAACTCAAAATGCCCCACATTTCTAACGTATAAAATGTTTTAAACGGACTACATCCTTATATCTCCAACATTCCAAGCAGCATTCATAGTGGCATAATACATGTTGATTCGTGAGTTATGCATTTTTGTCAAAATATTTTCACATTATAGCTACGCCAGGTGTACAAAATCTTTCCCAATTTATATTTCTCTGACAGGGCTGCAACTACAGCTGATGCATTTTCCATAAAGCTGGTACACTGTAAAATCATCCTTGGATAACAAATTCTGATTCTTTATTATAATGCTTGCTTGCAATATTAAAATTGTCAGAAGGAGAAAAAAACACGAAATTTGCAAACATCACTTCTTCAAATAAGTATTACACAACATAGTCGCAATTTAAAGTACACCACTTAATCCTAGTCTCATAACCACTGAAGAATGTCTACATTTATTTCGCCGAAAGCTACTTTCAAGTAATTCTTGAGCATGTAAGTATTTGTTACATCATACACCATCGTAAAAACTATTCCACTCAAGGGTTTTCCGTATTCCTTCATTTGTATAAAGTATAGCAAATGTTCTCTTTCCGAACAGTGCGAATCTTAAAACCATTTAATTATACTCAAAAGTTCTTTATATCATATCTCACTTTTCTCATGTAAAAAAAATCATGTCTGCTGGGGATTGATGGTTGGAGACAAAGTTAATTTATTTTCAGTATTTTCAGTTAATCAGAAGGAAGATGAAGTTATGATTTTCATGATCAGCATGATTGGAAATTTATTCACTGATAAAATTGTTTATTTTAAGCACATGAGGAGTAATCCTTTCAGACATGTGTAATATGTTTTTTTATACAAAAATCGAAATATACGATTTCCTCTTCCATCCCCATTCCAAACTCATGTGAAGTCGGATTGTCCTGATCCGAGTGGAATGATTTATGGTAAAGTTTGCCTGCATAGAAGTGCAGTTTAACCCTGTACTTCAAGGTACAGGTTTTGTGGCACAGTGTCAATAGATTCAACCTCACGAAAATGACAAGCATCTTATGTTCTAAAGTTCCAAACACGAGGACCGGATTAGTTTTACTTTTTACCCTATAGCTCTAAAGTATAGCGAGTATATTCATACATGGCGGAATATCGGCGTCATGGCTTGTCGTATCAGGAAAATCTTGATCCTCGGATTCACATGTGCAATACTTTTTTCAGCAATCTCTCTTTTTCTGGCTGCAAACCCAGAAGATCCAGAGTACTCAGAAAAACGGCTTCAAGAGTGATCACATCATGATAAAAAAGTGAATTTCCTCATATACAAAATCTCGAGTTGAAGCTCTCAGCAAAAGTAAAGCAAGTGGGCATAGTTGAGGGTCTGGTCAGTGGGAGGAGGTTTGTTTATCAAATCATTATCGAATACAGTTGAAATATATCTTAGAAGAGGAAGCAGTGACAGATCCATTTCTGTTTGAAATGAAATGATACTTTTGGAACAGAATCAGGAAATACGTCACAAACCTTATCCTTAAGTCGTAAACTTACGAAGAAGAAAATAATGCTTAAATCTAAGCCGACACTAACATCACATTTTATACTTAGAAATTATACGCTTTTGTAAATCAAGCCGGGAGGTGGCTTGTAAAGTCACAAAATTTTCCCAAGTTCACCTTCGTAATTTTATTGTTCCTTTGCTGATTTTATTCATGCACTCTTCCCTTACTCATGTGCAAACTCATATATGGAGCAGACCAACTGCATTTTATGTTATCACATGTAACTAAAAATTAGGGAAAATGGTAGCTCCCACAAAAATGACAAGATCTTGTGCTTATCCATTATTCATTTTAATGGCAAAGCCCTCGTTAAAGTTATTTTAAAAGTATGAAAAATAAAAATCCAAAGAGTTTTCAGCAACTGGGAAAAGATTTGAGAGATAGGTGCTATGTTGTGATTCATAACTGTTTGAAAATTATGTCACCCAGTGTTATTAAGGTTAACGATAACTAACGTTGTAAGTACCTAATTCAACGGAGGCGAAATGGTTCACGGAGCTTTGTGCAAAGAAGTGATTTAACACGTGAGTAAATGTATTATTTATGAGGAAAATTCTTATGAGTAGGAACATACGAGGAAGTTGAGTATTTGAAGGTTTGGAGGAAACGAAACTTTTAAAAATTGTTGTTTTCATTGCTACATAGAAATGTTATATCTGAACACGAACTCACTATTCCCTCAGGGGAAGGATGAGATTTATCAAAATATTGGTGAATCCCCTCGTGCCATTTATTTTTTGTATATTTGTTCACGAGCGTGGCATTAGCTGGTGTTATAGCGTGACTATAGTATGGAAGCTCATGAATCATATGCTATATCTCATTCCATAATTTGAAATGTGATAAAACCCATTAGCTTGTTAACTAATTCTAGCAAGAAACTGAGATTGAAATGACACGCGAGGAAAATCCGCGTCTGCCATCATCATATCATTCTTTACAAGAATATATTTGCATTTGAGTTTCATTTCTCAAAAAAAATCTATTTTCTGCCACATCACCATCTTCAAAGACTTTCTTTTAAACTTTTTTTTTACACAACACAAAGGAAACAGTTTTAAATTAGCATATTCTTCGTTCCGGTGTTCTTTGCTGAAGGAATGATTGCAATTTTTTTCTCCTCTAAGCTTTGAATTCACAAAGTCAAAAGCCTATTCAAGTATGTATGCCTGGCAAAGCAGAAGGATTAAGATTTATTATTAAAGTTGCAAAAGCGAGTGTGTCTGCGTGAGCAAGTTTAAGGTCATCATCTGAATAAAAAACTAAACATTTTTTCCCTACACCTGTGCGACATTTTGGAATCGGGGAAAAACGCTTTTGCTCCGGCTCGCTGAACTGCTGGCCTTGAGACAAAAATTGTGGCGAAAAAGTAGTCATGCAAATGTAAATTTTGAAAGATACAGTTTGCATGATTGGCAGCGAGTAGGTTGCAAATATCATTTTTTACCGTTGATGACTGTGCACAAGGATTCAAACGCTTGAGTAATTTGATACATTGAAAGAAACGTTGACGAAGTAAAAGTGGATGTAATGTTACCTTATGATAAAATAACTTGAATTCTTGACGTAATAACGTTGGTTGACTGTAAATTCTTCAAATTGTTTACCACAATCACGATCTTATTAATGAAGAAAGCAGGTTTTATGTAAATAATATAATGAATTCTAGTTCAAAGCTAAAGTTCTAGTCTTGTGCAAAACATCTTCAACATTGGGAATATGAGTGAGTCAACGGACACACATGAGAATTATAGTAATTAATAAGAATCACAGCAGAGGTAAAAATCCAATTAGGATTATCAAGAGTGTAAACAAAGCAAAAGTACAAAAGTCAAACATGATGTATTATTTACGTCATAAAATAAGAGCATATAAATGAACTCTAAATGAAAGATGAAGAGGCTGTGGTGTAACTTGCTAAAAGCTTTTTTGTGAAAGCTTTGTAAAACTGGAGATTGAAATATGAAGACTAACTTGTACCAACAAAATCACACTTACGCAAACAATGCCTTGCATGTCCAGGTGGCCAGAGTTTCGAATTCCATCAACGTTCAATTTAGCTAGAATTTCACCCTTTTTTTAGCCCACATTCTAAGAAAATTGTTTTACTTTGTTCTAAACGAAATCGGAAATATCTGAGCGTCTCTGAACTTAAGCGCAGCAAGCAAGCAAGTTTCCTCAATGCAGATCACAGGTGTCATCAAATCAGCAATGTAAGAGCAATAAAAATAAATAAAAATTTGCGTTAACGTCTTCTTGTTAAATGGAATTTTTTAATAGTTCCAGAAATAATTTGAAAGAATAGGCATTGTATCCCATTGCGGCCAAAAGGAGCGTTCGAGCTTCTATAAAAGGACGATTGTCCCATATTTTCTTCTTCATTTTTACATTCAGCCTCGTGCTGAAAATATTTTGCAGCAAGTAGTCGAGAATAAGAATTTAAAATACATCCAGGCTCTTGTTGAAACTATATTAGCTGAATACAGTCGAGAATATAAATTTACAAAAAATACTATAAACCATTACAAACTTTATCTTTACCCAAAACTATTGAATACATTCAGACTCTTGATGAAAATTTGCAGACAATTGATAAGAATAGGAATTTTAAATGAAGAGAAACAATGAAACAATACAACTTTCAATCCAAAACCTGTAATCTTCGAGAATCATAATTTGAAATTTCACGAAACATTTTTAATTTGCTTGTATGCACTGACAATGAGCAGCGAGAGCAATAGTTTCGAACGAATTTTAATTTATAATCTTCAAGCAGTGATAAAACAAACGTCATCAGTCCTCTCCTCGCGTAGATACTTGTTTGAAAGAAATCGAATGACATATAATTAAATAACAAAAGGGACAATACAAAAGTTTTTGGCTCAAATCTCAGCACTATATAGTAAAGCGAGAGCCATCATTAACAAGAGCATTTAGAAAAAACCAACCATAATTACTGAAAACTGCAAATACATAAATTCGAAAGTACTCCTGCATACCTCAATCAATTATGACATGAATACAATGGCAGCTGGCAGCTGCTACCCAGCTAAAATTGTTATGCGTCATTACAATTTAATTACTATTGACTCCTGCATGCATGATATTCAAAAGGTGTTCCTAATCTCTTCAATAAATATACTGGAAGCTTCCTTCATGACTATTACCCTGCATACATACGACAAGAAAACAATTGCAATAATACTCAAAACTGAAGTAATATTTTATCAACAAAAGTCCGCCCATAATGAGACGTGACAGGCCTGGATTGGACTAGTCTGTCTGATAGCTTTAATATTCACAAAATTGAAACCAAAGAAAATTCCCGAGTACAATTACAAATCCAATCTTATCTTTTATCTCCAATTACAAATCATCCCTCTCAATAATTAGATTCCTAAACAAATAGGATGAATAGATCCTTGACCATCTGTGAATAATTGATGTAATCAGTGAATCAGTCTTCTGCTCCTAAGTGAGTAGAATTAAATTCACTAGAGTCCAAAAAAGAAGAAAAATCAATTTTAAGGGAAGGCCCACTTCATCTTATAGGATTAACAGTTGCTTTTTTCCTATGTATTATTATCATTATTCTCATTTGCAAGAAGCTTTAAATCACTAAACTTTTCCATTGAGGAGACGGAACAGAGAGACGTGATAATCATGCATAATATCTACAAACTTGAGTCTTGTTTGAGAAATGAACTGAAATAAATACTCGTGATTGTTAGAAAAACAGCGTCTTTTATTCATCCCATAAGGATACAAGAAAGCAGCACAAATATTCGTATTTTTCATGTTCATATTATTATACAAGCTGTATTTTGTTCAAATCACGAGAGAAGGCAAATAATCCACCCTTTTCTTGACAGTAAACAAATCAGTTTATTATCAAATGATCAACTTCCAATAGCACCGTCATATCAAATAACACACATAGAAAGCGACTAGCAAGCGTTAGCTTGGCATGAAATGAGTCATTCCTGTTGTGCTTTGTGCTGCATTCGTGATTGTTATGCTAATTGTAAGTACGTAGATGTGAGCAAGTGATCTGAAAAAAGTGAAAAAGATTTCTTAGTATTCCTTCCCTTTTTTAATAACTGTAATAATATACCAGGTCAAACTGCATAATATAATAAAAAAAGAATCACGCGAATAACCAGAGCAGTTCAGACGGAGCAATGATAATCTCGTTTTTTGCAATGTCGCACACTTTGCTTTCAACTCTTCTTTCCGTGGTGGCTGGTTGGGAGTGAATGACAAGTGTTTTGACAAAGTATTGCATTAAACTAATACACCACAGGATTGGGACAGCAGAAATTTAAAAAAAAATCATACCTACTAATTTATTGCATGGTAATTACAAGTGTGTATGATCTCCTTCAAGCTTTGCCAGTAGTTCAGATAGGGACAGGTGAAGAGGAAAAAACAATCCTATGAAAAGATGATCTCGTCACCTTTTTAATGATCGTATAGTGATGAAGATGACGATAGGGAAAAAATCATTATTGTGTAGTAAATAATTCGTTTGTCCTTGATTTACACATTCAGTGGACCTTGTCTCTTTGGTGCTTCACTTTTGGCCAATGTAATATGTAATGCATAAGTCTAATCATAATCTTACGACTGGTTATTATATTATTGTCATTTTCAATGCAAAAATGATTAGATGACTGCTGACGTGACATAATACTACAAAATGAGAAAACGAGCAGCTGGATAGAAGAAGCAAAAGTGAGAGATGTAGCAAGTTGGCAGGAAGGATGCTGTCTTGGGGTATATAATAATGGTGACAAGTTTTCATCCCTTCACTACTTCCCTTTTCATTATTCGATTCGACTATCATAAAAAAGCCACAAATCGGCTAGTTGAAGAAAACTGAGAGAATAATAATTCCTAAGATTTGCACCCTAATGTTTCATATAAAAATATGTCAAAAAGTTGAATGGTCTTATTAAGGTTTGATGATTTTATGAAATGTACAAGATAAATGGATTAAGAGTTATCCTGTGGTCATTGGTCAGATTACAAGGAGACATAGAATGTTGGGTAATGTCCTGCTAGCAGGAAATATGAAAACAGTTTGACGTCAGATTATTAAAAACCAGGAAAGTTGGTGTCAGTTTCTTGTAAATCCTCACCACCAAATGTGATGATATGATATAAACGTGTTCATATGTTTCGGATTTTGAGCAGAGCAAGAAGCACAAAGAAGAAGCATATTTGTGAAGGAAAATGAGCATGACACAAACTAAATCTCCGTTGCAACACGCTGAGTTTATTACTTGTAATGATGTTATTGCTCACACAGATCGTGAGACAAGTGTTACTAGTCTCTATGGGATAAGGATTGTTACAGAGATGAGATTTATAAATAACATCCGCCATGACATAAATGTGTGTGCTGACGTCCACTGTTATGGAGATACGTCTGATTGTTCTAAAATACGCATGACAGGAACTGACATCAGAAACACAGCACAAGTTATTATTAGTGAAATGTTTATATCATCATTATATGCAAATATCCATTAAAATCATTACCGTCCGAATGTTTTACGACGTTTGTACGTTTATGGACAATGAAATCCTCTCCGAATAAATTATTCCTAATGGTCCGTTACGAAACTGGTTGACAAAGAGAGAATTTGATTTCATGTGTTTTTTAATCAGATATGGATAGGTATCTCAGGTGAAATTTATGATTATTGTACGTGTATCATTTATTCCTTTTGATTTTATCAAACATGCACCATGCCATCCCTCAGCTTGCAAAGGAAGCGCTTTTTTTATTTTTTTCCTTTTCCAGTCCTCCCTCACAATTATTCCTGATAGTGACATTTTTGTTGTATTTATTCTCGTTATGCAAACCGAACCGGATATATTATCATTTATATTATTCTTACCTCACAATAGACCACACACTGTCATTTTATTTCACTGAGAGGTCTACTTCAAATTCAAATTCCTCAGATAAAAAATCCCTGAAGCATTGAAGCATCATATAAGGGTGAAACCATTAAAGTGAAAAAGACAAGGTGAAGGTGGTGGATCAATGTCAAGGTAAAAAGTTTGCTTTTCATGAGTATTCTAAAAAAGACTTGGTATAACTTTCATTTAAAGGATTGTAAGTGCACTCAGTCAGTGACGCTACACCCCCTCAACCACGTGTACACTAGTAAAGCTGAAGTACAGTAATATTCCATCATATTTTCCCGTCATCTAGTCGTTTTCTATAACGTAATGGTGATTGATGCATTTCAAAGGCGAAGAAACAACGAGGCAGTTTGCATACCTAATACGAATGCCTACACACGCGTCAATTGCACTGGTCATTAATCAATTACTTGTCTCTACTTGTATATTCCAAGCAGATGATGGTCATTGACAGGATTCCTCCTTTTTATTACTGATGCTGCTCAATTGCCTTGAGCTCAAGTTGCAAATGCATGTACACCAACCAAGTAAACTAGATTCACTACAAGTTCGGCTCATCAAAAACTCTAAAAGATCGCACTTGCTTCTTGAACAGACACACACACATCATGCATCCCAATACAATCACAACAACTACCCACACAAAGTTTGCCATAAATCATCGATTGTGCCGCTTCTCATATTCATTTGGTTGAAGAAGAAGAAAATAAGGATACACGACAGTACTGTCTGGCAGAGTTAAACTTGCTCTTGTTCTGTTTCACTTTTATTAGGAAACACTACAATTCCTTATGTTTCACCTTGAGGACGCTACCCAGGCTAGTAACGTAGAGGTCAACATGGAAAATGATGACCAAGGAACGCCATCCTGCAATGACCAAGGGGAACCTAGTTCGGGGGAAGTTGTCTGGGGGATTTTCCTCCTGTTGGGGATTTTCTCCGTGAATATTTCAGTCCTTTGGGTTCTCAGTAGATCGAGAGAGTTGTGGAAGCCGAGGCATCTATGGATGGCTTGTTTATGCGTTACCGATATATTCGTTGGAGCCCATAAAACCTTGGAGTTATTAATATATGCTTTTCCTAATAGGAAACTTTGCGTGCTACAAAGGTAACGTTTATTTTTGCACACAATTTTACAATCCAGCTTTGAGTAATTTGTTAAGATTCTTTTTTCTCTCTGATTGCAGGGCTACCTTGGGAATCCCTTATGTTGTCAATATGCTCATTTTGAGTCTGCTCTCTTTAGACAGATTTATTGCTGTTCGGTATCCGTTCTTTTATTCATCTTCTGTCTCAAATAAACACGTATGCTATTCGAATACATTATTATATGCACTAAATGATTAATCATGAAGGAAAATTACTTGAGAATATATTTATTTTCTTTTTCTCAGGTTCTTATAGGATTTTTGATTGTGCTACTTGCTGGAGGCTCTCTTGCTGCAGTATCCATATCACTTGGACTTCGAGATGAAAAGCTACGGGCTCAAAGCCACCAACTTGTATATTTAACGATTGTTCTTACAATATGTTCCATTCTAACGCTCTTCTTTAACAGTTCAGTACTTCATATTGCCAAGAAGCAGTTGAATGCAATTTACGCCCAAGAACCATCATACGGAAGAGGTCGTCGAAGAGTTTCCGTTGTATGTACAAACTGCGGTTACAAAAATGAAACCTTTGTGAACACCCTGGTTTCCATCCCCGTGTCAACCTCCCCTCAAGGGAATCGAAATTTGGGAGGACTGACTATCAACACTGCATCCATGATTCCATCAGCTTGTAGTCCATCAGCCCACGCCGCAATATTGCCGTTGGCCGAATCTGTCATGCTAGGTCAACTTGATTGTGTGGAGTTGGACTTTAAAAATTATGAAAATTCCCTCGAGAAAGCGATCGCAATTAGTGGGAATATGCAAATCAGTTGCGATCCTCATGAGAACACTTCTCCACACTTGATTGATGAAACAACCACTCCACTTGTTCGGACCGTGTCTCTTCCAGCGTTACCAGATACAGTATCACTACCAATTTCCATGGTCGTTCAGCCAGATCCATCCATAGCGCCGACATTAGTGATTGGAAACGTCCCAGCGGATGTTGATCTTGGATGTAAAGTGGTTTCTATGTCGAATCTAGACAATAGCTCTTGTATGGAGATTCCTATAACTATATCATCGCCATGTGCAGCAACTTCGTCAGTTCAAACTGGTCATCACCTGCTTCCACGAAGCAGATCCTTAATGACTTGTAGAACACACAAAATCATTCCTTCGTCAGCCTCTGCTGCGCCCAGACTTCAGCTATTCCGTAACCTCCATTTCGCTCGAGCACACATGTTTCACGTAAGACGAAAATGATATTTTCAATTCTCACTCATACACTGGAATTCTCCACAATTTCAACCTTCCGCAGTATCATTGAGACATGACAAGTGAATATTATTCACTGTTCGTTGACTCTTCTCTGGATGTTGGCTAATGCAAAGTTTTCTATATTTATTTTTATGTAGGTTGGCCGTTTATTCCCATCAATACGATTTGCCCGCACTGTTCTCCTGATAATGATACCCATGTGGGTTTTTATTCTACCAATCGTGACAATCATTCCACTTCATCAGGGATGTATAAACGGAAACAAGTCTGAGCTAAACTGTGAACTTGTGGATACCATGTGGCGTTACCTATTTATTCACATGCGGTCAATACTTCCACTCCAGGCTATTCTTGACACTCTAATTTATGCCTTTGGCTCCAAGGAATTTCGTCAAGCACTCAAGAAAATTGTGCGCAAATTGCGACAACCTAAGCACTAAAATTTCCGAAACAAAAACACAAGTCTTTTAATTAGCAAAATGTTTACAACGTTTGTATCTTATGCAGCACACTTGTTTGTTCAATGCATCCATTCTCTAATCCTACCAAATACCTGATTGTCCTTCATCTTCATGATCAAGTTCCAATTTAAACAACTCACGCACCACCATTTTTGCATTACAATTTACAATGTAATCATCAATCTGTCTTTTTCTCTCGTAAACCATCAAATGAGTTCAATAGGTTTGTCCCTTGTCTACTATGTGTAACGACTAATTTTTTCTAACGTTGTTTATCCTAGCAACTTTTATTATTGATATCAAAATATGATCTCCTCATAGATCTCATATATGTGTATAGGAATATATAGAGATTAAAACTGTGCAATGACGAACAACTATGATGAACTTCTTTTTAGTATTATGCATTATGTTCTTGTGTTTATGATTATAATATTTATAGTTTAAGATTTCTTATTAAAAACATTAAAGCTTGTGCTTATGGCTAATGATTGAAATGCGTCGTAATAAAAGCGTATTATATGTTCATTGTGTGTGTGTATTCTATTTGAATATTATTCTTTGTTTGTCCTGTATTTTGCGCCCTATTGTTGTTTTCCTTGTTATTAAAGCGCTTAAGTTCATTACTGTAACTGTCAAAATCTAATAAAGTTTATCAGTATTGTACTTTGTGGCAGCTACAAGAGACCCGACCGACCGTCCGACCACACCCTTGTCGGGTCTCTTGTAGTTCCAATAATGGAACTAAAAATTACCCGACGGTCGGGAATCTCGCATCGCCCCATGCAAGTAACTGACAAATTGTCGAGTCAGTCAGACCCGACTCGCCGTAAAAATGGTTTGCATATGAAAATTTCTGTAAAAATGGCAAAATCGTAAAATTGCATTCTGGTTTAAGAAATACAACTCTCTCAACAAACAAAAACACGGAATTTGAGCCAACCAATAAATATAAGCCATGAATATAGACATATACCAATATGTCGCATTTAAACCGATTGAGCCCAAAATTTTTGTGCAAGTAGTTCTCATGAATACCGACTGCTGTACAAATT
>JAHZNA010003894.1:0-19255 GCA_027743935.1 Sinodicranocentrus sp. ZH6 | reverse complement strand
CTTCGGGCTTTTAGCCAAGGGTCAAAGGAAAAAGGGTGTTAAAATAGGGAAATATGTTTTTCCTTTTTGTGTGAAACTCACAATAGCTAACTGTTCTTCTGTACAGAAGGAATATGGATTGGTTTCTTGTTTACAAAATAATGAAGATATAATAACTCTCGCGGTAATAACTTTTTTCCACCTTTTATATTCAAATACCCTACCTTTGTGGGAAAGACTAGAGGACGAGGACTCTATTTAGGTAAGTGTATTAAAGTCAGAGATAATATGATAAATTGGGTTCAATTGAGGGATAACGGAAAAAATCTCCCATTTTTATTTTAAGCTTTCCCTTAAGTGAAAAACGGTTCTAGGAAAGGGGCTACACCGGTCATCTTTGTGAATGACGTATGAGCCCGTGATGTTTGAAGGGGAAATTTGTATTTGGAGAAATTCTCAAACAAGCGACCGACCTCAAAGAAAGAGTTTAAAGATATTTGCCTCTTGCTCAAATAGAAATCGCAAGGTGTAATAATAGCCGTGTAGGTATCTATGCATAATTTATGAATCTTTGCTGAAGAAAACGTCATAATAAAGAGTGTGTTGACTTCTCTTCTGTCCGGTGTAAAATTATGAGGCAAAGCACACATGTGAGTACAGCTTTCCACAATTTTTTTTCTACTTCTCTTGCTTGTTTGCCTCAATACATTATATATTATTAGATATTTACATGAGCTAATAAGCTTGTGTATATACTTATTAATAGAAGTATGTTACAAAGTACGTGAATGTAACGCATGTAGACATAATAAATTGGCAATGTTGTATTTTCACGGAATTGCGTAAAACAAGCTTATATGCTATAAGAAAGGACAAACGGTATATAGGGATGTAAATCAAAGGGAATTTTTATTCTTTAATGAATGAATGAGGTAAAAAGAAAATTGCAAAGTAAAATCCATTCTTTTCTAACAAGCTACTAATCTATGCAAGGATCTACGAATAGAGTAGAATATGGTGTAATAATTATTTGGGTTATTAAATATTATCACATAAGAGATTATTCTAAGAAGTGTGTATGTATGTACTCACCTCATCGATACTCCATTAGCAGACAGTTGTACACATGCACGCACAAGTTGGGGATGTGTGATTGTGTGCAATCTTTAGTTTATAATCGTGGCTCAGCTCAGTGAGCAATTAAGGTTGAGTGAACAATGCCACACACTGACAACACGGTTTGGCTCGTTTTGAAAAATGTGTGAGAACTGCTCAATTAATTAAGTCAGAAATTGCAAGCCAAGGTAAGACTTTGCCTTTGAAAAAGAATAGATTTTAAAGTTTCTATCCCCGATCAACAATACTGATACAAACTCCTTCACAATGTTATTGATGATGACGAGAGGAATGCACACGTTTTCTCTTGTAAATAGATAATTTCCTCTGACACCCCCTTCAACCAGAGGGAGAATAGTAGTTCATAGATAACATTTTTGTAAAAGGGGAAAACCTCCCTTAAGTAGTGAGGTTACTTAACTCAATGTTCAGTCCTCCTTCATAAATTCTTAACACGTACTTTGTAAAACTCATTCAGTAGAACTTGCAGGATTAGTCTCTGTCCAAAAATTAAAAAATATTGTTCATCTTTACTTGATCTTGATTATTTAATTGTAAGTTCTCCACTTGCACCCTTTATTAATTTTGTAGCAAAAGTTTAGAAAACTCGCACAAGTTGTAAATTACTAATCACAAGTTCAAAAGACAATGGTAATTTTTACGCGAGCCAAGACGAAAAAATTTTCTAATTTAACGTGCAATTAATCCCGTGTTCAATGTCTGAGTCTGATATCAGTTTAAAAAATAAGCTTTTGTTGTTGTGCCTCTTGCGTAATAATTATATTACGCGTAGTACTGTTATCAAAAAATTCCTTGCTCACTCACTCTGTGATACGGTGAGGTAAACGTATCACAAGTTGAGATTGTATGCAGGGGTTACGTAGAAAAAAAACTTTCACACTTGCTACAATTCATAGTCTATTTATATAGTTCACTGTGAATATTTTCAAACGTACGTAACATTTACGTTTTTATATAACATCACGAAAAAAAACGTAGATGCTAACAATCAAAACTGCTGAAGATATGCATGCATCAATTACTCATGCACTTCAAGTCGCGCGGTATACCTTCCACAAAAATTGTGTAGGAGGGAGACGTGAAGCAATGGGATTCTTATCGTAGATAACTACAAAACTTCTTTTAGGTACAGAAAAGCGCTCTTTTTATATAATTCCCATATAAATGAATATGATAATAATCATCAAGTGTTTAAATGGTTAGTTAACAGAATGATAGATGATGTTTGGCTTCTGTTAAAAAAAGAGATAAAGTTTGGGAGCGGACACGCTTCAGAAGTCTCATTTATGTATAAAAAGTTTTGACAATTAAAAAAATAAAGTTGCCAACTAACTGCTTCACTTTTTCCTTTCTGAGATTGTAGCAGAGGAATTACGATATGGTGGCTTTTTCCTAACAAGATTTACAGCGTTTCTATCCCTTTCTTTTTTTGAATGTGATGCGACGAACAAATGATAAGTCAATTTAAAAAAAGATTGTTCTTTTTCAAGCTTCTCCCTTCTCTTTACTCTGCTCTGGACGGTTGAGAAGTTTCGAATAAAAAAAACTAAAGGGAAAAATCCTTTTTCCTTGTTAAGTTGTGCGACCACAAAGAGAGCTCTGTTACTTGAGCTTACGTAAACACAAACAATTAAATTGTTTATTGTAAGTTGATGAATAGCTCATATGATTAGAATCAAATACAGAGCGGAGTGAGAGCACAGTTAGTTTCTAATTATTATTTAATGTCCAATTTACATGTTAAATGTAATAAGCTTATGAGAGAGCACTCGCAAAACACACTCTGGGAGCGATATGAGGTATTGATAAAAAAGAAAACTGTCAGAGTCTAACACTTTTCCCACGAAACTGGAAGTGCATTCTTGTGAAGATTTCAAAAAACCAGAGTGTTGTTCAACTTGTCAAGTTTTTCCTTGGGCAAATAAGTAGTTTTTCTTATTACCACTTTTTTATGCATGTGTGTCAGGGAAAATACACATGCAGGTGATGATATTGCGTGGTAAAGTAGGTAGCTGTTGAAACTGTAACAAAGTTTTATCGTTAGTTGAAAATTGCAAAAATTGCAAAAAATGTTCACCAGCCAATTGTCTATTTTATTTCACACTAAAAGTTCCCCTCTTTTCTCCCCGTAATGAAAATAGCTTTGTGGTGTTTTTTCCAAATATACCTTTTAAAAGGCTTGGTTGATTGTTGATTATTGAAACGAAAATATAAAAATTGTGTACAGTCAGTGAACTGGATATTTAAAAAAAAAACATGAATCCCCACCCGGTTTCCTTCACTTTGTGCTACTCTTTCATAACTCTTTTTCTTTGTTCAACTCCTTGCATCCACTTTGAATGTCATTTCCTGTTTCTTCCCTCAATTTATACTTTCCTCTCCTTAATAGGTGCACCACATTTTTAACTTTGAATCCATACGAATCCCTCTATCCTCTTGTCTTGAGGCACTCCACTATATTCACCAAATGCTGTCCGTCATGATAACAAAAACTTACAACGGCATCCTGTCTTTTCCGTTGAAAATGTACACGCACTGTGTGTTTCTCCACGGTTTCACCTGCTTCAATTGTCACAAGTGAAAAAAAATGTTTTCCCTTGTGTGAAGCAGCCTAAAGTAAATTTTTACTTCGGCAAGAGAAGAATAGAGAATGTGGTTCGTTCCACATTAAATGGTTAAAGTGCGGCGAAAAACTGTCTGAAAAAGCAGCCCAGTGTGACGAGACCGAGTGCCACATTCACACACGGTCAAACAAAACATAACACACGCACATTTATTTTACTGCAGTTCAATGCAACTCTACAAATAGGAGGATCTGACAGACACAATGAACTTATATTTTTTCTCCTCTTGCATCCTCCTCTTGTGCGTACAACTGCTATGGTGTGAGTGGCTCACATGCAAACAGACTTTCCCGAATAGAAGCACGCTGCTCCAGGAACGAGTCAAAAATACACAAAGAAATGGGACGAGACGTTCATTCTCCTACACAAAAATTACTATGATTTTTTTTCTTCGAAGGAATATTATTTAAAGGAAAAACTGCAACAGTTCTTTGAATCTTTAGAGTTGCCACTTAATGGAACGGTTTTTTTCTTATGATGGCGGAGCCACTTGGTAAAAAATAGCCTCTGGATAAGTTGACGTGATAATAACACCAGTTTTTTCTCTCCTTTGCTACTGCACACACTAAAAAAACGTTCACTGAGAACTATAGAGTTCTTCGTCTGGTGGAGAGCAAGCGAGAACTATTATTATTATGATTATTGGAGTTTTTTTTCTTAATTTTCGGTTACCCTATAAGGCCATGTATTTGCAGATTATCAGTCCATCTCACTGAACCTAGCCATGGATCTCCTCTAACCTATTTGGACGCTTTGAACCATGTTGTGAAAAAGCGAAATGCACACAGGGATGTAATGGATGTGTGCTTGATAAGGGATCCAAAACGAGACTGTGGACTTTCAGCTTAGAATCAGAGGTAACGCAGGAATCACCCTCTGATGGAAAGACAAAACTTGCTCCTCGTTTTTTACTATCATATGTACCGTGAACGTAGTATCATTCCCTTTACTACTGCTTTTATGAGGAGCTTTACAAGTTGTAATAGTCAGATAATGCTTATATGCGTAGATGGGTTTTCTAGATGTGAACGAAAAACTCGACTGTGCATATGCACCACATACACAGAGCGCAATACCACCACTACTAGTTTTTTTTCATCTTCTGCAATACCTTTAAGTTGTGAGGTAGATGCACCCTCTCACAACTATTATAAACATGCCTGTTACCTTATTATGCGTTCCGTATAATGTTATTTTGTCAGAGTGCTCCACTCACAGAGAAAAAAATCCTACTCACCCTCTTTCAATGCAGTTGAGCTTGAAAAGGTGGAAGAGAGCATTCCACCTAATAATGTAAATTGTATGCAGCTTTCCATCCCTGGTGAATATAAGGAAGAAGTGTGAGAGAGGAGCAGTAAAGAAAAACAGTTCAACAATATATGCTACCTATGTAACATCTCTTGCAGTTTACTATCTTCAATGAAGACTTGCTCCTACCAACTTGCAGTTAAAGTGTTCAGGGATGAGAATTTTTCTCTCTTCAAGTAAGCAAATGTTGTGTCGCTCTTTTTCTATTCTTCGTTCATCTCCATTGCTTAAGATGAGGTGGATGAGTATCATTGTGTAATGTGGAGAGAAGGGATGCATATTTTGTTAAAGTCGAACTACATTTTTTTCCTTGCTCTTTTTCACAACTTCTTTACACTAACATCCCTCTCTCTCTCTCTCAGGTGGAGTTAATAATGGCAGAAAAAAAGAAGCCTGGATCTGCCTCTCAATATTACAATGTAACTTGAGAAGTTGAATGTATATAGGAGAAATGATTTTGAATACAAAATAACATCCATCTAGAATTATGTAGATGTTGAAGAGGTAACAAAAATAATTGGGGATTTTCGCTATTTTATTATGATTACTATGTAAAACTCCTTCGCGTACTCTTTATTCCTACTCCAACATCAAGTTTCGTTTCGTTGCATGTGAAAATGAGGGGATGGAGGAGGGGGTATAATTACGATGCAATTTGCAACTGTAAACTCCAAATTCCATCTGACTTTTCAAGTACGTGGATGAGCGAGAGGGTTGCATTATTTAGCCAAATCAATAATATGCATACTTGTTCGATTACGTATACAAAATGCAAGTCTATATCTGGTACGTGTTACGTGTAATTTTAAGATTGCTCATAATTACTATTTTGTACTTTGAAGATTACAAAATTGTAGATGAATTATAAAAAGCCAAGCTTCCCTAAACGTGATGCACTGTTAACAGAGATAATGCAGTTTAAACTGAGGAAAATACTTGCTAATGGGGCTCATTTGTTTCTAAAGATTTTTTTTTCTTTGCTCTTTCAAGTGAACTTACTGAACTGCATGGAAAATTGAGTTGAGCTTGTGTCGTGTTTTGCTACTAAAGAGAAAAAATATACAGAGAAAAGTGGCAGACAGCAAGGCTTTTTGGCTTTTCTTTCAATTCACACGTGTATAATAGCCTGATGGAGGAGATGAGGTAGAAGAGCATACCTGATTTGGCATGGTGCTCACTTCCACTCATCTTTTGACTCTTTTTCCCCACCTAAGACTATGCCCTTTGTGTGATCTTATAATTCGTGAGAGAGGTATTTGTATTTTTTGTGGAAAAAATAAGATTGAAAAGACAGATGAAATGCAGACATTCCATCTGAACTTTGTAAGACGGTATAAGGATCGCACACATCCCTATTGATGATGTAAGACAAGACGGAATTCTCTCTGCTGAACAAATTCAACGGAAAACCTTTTTCCTGATGTCATCCTCAGTGTGCAAGTGAGATGTACGCAGTTACTCATCTAGAAGCTAGAAAAGGTATTTTTTTTACATACAGCGTCTGATTGTGATTTGTGATTGTATTCTTGCCCTTTATAATCTTCCCGTATTTGAGTCTTAAAAGATGGTAAGTTTATAGGGTCTATTAAGTACTAAACGGATTTTTTTGTGAGGGTGTGTGCGTCTGTGCGGATAAGTTTGGAGGGACACGGAGGTTGTAAAAATAATAAGCAGAATGTTAAGGAAACTGAGTAATACACGGTTTTCATTTAATTTTTCAGCTATACTACAGTTTAAACATACACACACGGATTAACAAACATCCCCCAATTGTTCACCAACTTTCTCAAGCGGAGCAAGTTACAAAGAACAAACCTCTCGGTAAACTGACGTTCACATCCGGTGAAGCTATTTTTCTTGTGGCTTTTGCCAACAACCCTCGTCCGTTTTGAGGAAGGTGCATATGGTGCATCTCTCTAGCACACGTACTTATTAACAATTTTCAAGACGAAGCTCGAGACGATGGTGATGACTTGGAGAGAAAACTGTCCGTCAAAACTTCTCTTACAAAAAGGGCTAAATTGTTAAATTGTGTGATGTATAAACACTCTCGAAGATTGATTTCCTTCAGGAGCCCTTGGAACGTACAACCGTGTAAAAATTCAATTACGCTCTTTTTAACTCATTACCACATAACCACACTCACCACAACATACAAAAAAAGTGTAGGGTACTTAGCACTGTTGGGAGAACAAAAATAGCTTAAAAGTTGAGAAATAACTTTTTAATGAGAAAAATATGTAGAGGTCGCGGTTAGGAAAATTCAAGCTTTTGTTTTTTCCAAGAGAGATTTTAGTTTCTTGATAAAAATTCACGATAAGGCTGTGAAGAATATGAGAATAAAGAATGAATCATTATGAGAACCTGAAAACCTAAAGGACACGACAGACTGGATATATTCTAGCGAAGAAGCAAGGGAATATTCTCCTTTTGAAAAACATGTAAACACACTTGCACCTCTCTTCTGCATGACAAAAGGGCTGCTTTTTTAAAAAAAAAAACCTTTGTCTCATCCCAACATCATACAGATACAAACACAGATGCTTGAGTACATGCCATTTAAAAAGGATTTCCGTCGTCAGAATCTCGTCTTGAAGCTCAATGAAAACAAATAACTTGTCCCTTTAGCTGCTGAGATATTATGTACATGGACACGCATACCTAACACAACAACTAATAAATACAATGACGTGTAAAGCTCCTATCATTTCGTTCGATCTAGTTTAATATTTATGTGAGTCTGTTAACTGTCTGGTGTGTCTGTGTGTGTGTGTTACTCACCCCCTAACATAATATTCTCTATGGTGGATTTTCTCCAACAAATTCCATTCCGTTTCATTAAACCCTGGTTTTTTCTTCCTTTTTCTCAATCCTCTATTGAATTGGATGCATCACATCAGCAAAGAAAAAATATTTCTGTGTGATACGCTATCGTGAAACAAGTCATTAATCACTTTAGGAAAGGAAAGATCGTCATAAGTCTCGATGAGTTTGGATAATATTGAAGGAGAGAAAAATGGAGAAAAGGGTTGTCTTTAAAATGATCTTTCGAGAGAAGAGTGAGTGAGTGAGTGTAATAAAGAGAAAAAATCTGCTTCTCCGTTACATCCTTCCATTTAACTTGATGGACCACAATTTCCTTCCCGTTTCTTTAATAATAAGGTTGAACATAATAAAAAAGAGGTGATCCATGAGCAGGAGGGGATTTTTTTGAAAGCGGGATAAAGCACACCTTTTTTTATACTTGTCTCGTGTCATTGCCAACTCAACTAGGTTGAAACTTTTTCCACTGAATTAAATTTGTAAAAAGGAGGAGGGATAGCTTGGGATTTTGAAAACAGAGGGGAAATCATGTTCATCATCTTCGTCATCAAAAATCCATTCATTCCATTTGGATGGATGAATATAGAGAAATAAATATTAATCATCAGTCATACCCAGTCATGGTGGATAAATACCTTTGGTAAATATTTTGATGATGACGATGACTTTTTTTCCATTCTTGAAGATTCTCTCATGCACAGTGTATTCTTATTTTTTATTGACGACAAGTTATTCGGAAATGATGGAATAATAGGGATAGAAGCATCCATAAATTAAATCCAATTTCAAAAAGTCACAATCTTTTCTCAAGTGCATAAGCACATAAATATAGGATTCTTTAAAGGATTAACAGTGACTTGGTAGCTGTTTCATTATTACATTTCTACTGTGTCGGGAGCAGGAAGGAATTGGACGGAGATGAAAATGCTGATTGAAGAAAAAAGAGTGGCATATAAATTTGAAATGTGTATAAGATGCAGTTATACGTTATGCACATCCCATCTTCAATATGAAAGGAGGGAGGAGAGAAAGGAGATAAGACAATGTCTTCCCTAATAAGACGTGACATAATTTTCCCCTTTTGAAAATACCCCGTCCATTTATCGCCAAGCTAAAGGAGGAATTTGAATAACACAAGGAGTACATGAATGTCTAGGGATTCGGGTAATAAAAACGGGTAGAGTACCTTTATCTCACGATGAGGGGTGCAACTTTGCACAATATTTTTAATATTTCACTGTGAATATAATTTTATCATGAGGGGAGGGAATGCTGTTTACGTAAATTTATTTAGAGCAGACAGGAACTCTTCCGTTAGGAATGTTGCGTGCTTTCGTACATTTTGCAAAGACAAGGTCGTGAAAGAAGGAGGATGCAAGCAGCTTCTCTTATCGCTTCTGTAAAGAATGTGGAATTTTTTCTCACAATAACTCCTCCACATGGGTAGCATGTTATTAATCAGGATTTATATTCACGATTCTAACTACCTACTGTATTATTCAGCGACTCGCTGTCTAGCGTGGATATGAGGAAGAGAGGTATCCTTTTCAGAATTTAAGGGTGAGTGTGAGGATGAGCGGATGCAATTTTTGACAGAAAAAAGTTCAATGAATTCAATCATCACGAGAACACAAATTTTGATCATATCGCAAATTACTTAAGCTGCTCAAATGGGTATTTTAAACGGAAACTTTTGATTTTTTTGGTAACATAACATGCGATCAAACTTAGGTTAAAACTGAAAACTTTATTTGTGCTTAATGTGGACGTTCCTAAGATTTTTAAATATATTGTGTATATCGATTAGAAACATAGGTTTCTTATTGCGTATACTTTACTTTATGTTACCATAATTAAACATCTTACACATTACACATAGGATATTCAATCTACACAATTTCTATCCTTCTTACTTCCAATGACAAATGTACAATACGCTTTTACCTTTTTTATCCAAACTCCCAAAGACGCGACCTTCATTGAGAAGTAAAACAAAATCCCATTATTGATGGGCTTGATTCAATTGAAATTGGAGACGTGTCTCTCACAGTCTCACTCTACGGGACAATATAAGGTTTCATCAATCTCCCCATAAAGTGCACACCTCACCTCGACGCTATAGCTGCCTCCTTTTACATTACACTACACAATCAAATATAGGCATTGCAAATCCAATTTTCTTCATGATTGAATCCCTTCTTGTGAAAAGAAAGAAAAAAGTGCATTCGTGCTCGTTTGAGACATCACTGATAAATCATCCCCATGTGCACACACTACACAAGCTGACAAAGGGAATCGTGAACTTTGCAAAAAGGAATCTTTCCAAGGAGGAGTATTATTACAAGTATTATCTTTTACAATATGGTGTATCATACAGAGATGAAAAAGATGCTGCATAATAAGAATGATATTGGTCTTGGCCGTGACCGTGCTTGCACTTCATTGATGCTAAAGATTTCTCATCTTTTACGTCTTGAAGACACAGATCCATATAATACGCCAGGGTAGGGAAAATACCCAAGTGTTTATGCATTATTCAGAAGAAGCTCAATTCCAATTTATGCAATATAACCACCCCAAACGGTATATGCTCACTTTGATATGCAGTCAAACTGGGATGTAAAAAAGGAATTTTTTTCCCATATTTTTCCTTCATTCAACAAGATCCCAGCAAAAATCGTTGAAACAGACACTTTTTTCATATATTATATTACACAAGCCTCCAAAACAATTGCATACTTCAGCCCACAAACTTTTACTTCATTGAGGATAAGGATTTTTACATGGAAAGCGGGCAGAAATTAAGAGAGAGAAAAAAGTTATTGAAATAGTTGGTAAACTCCTTGCATTTTTATTACAGCTTAGAAAATCTCATCCTGATTCAATATGCTTTTTCTTTCTTGTCTTGACTCTCAAGCCGACAAAAGGTTCCATTTTTTCTTCTCGAGGCAACTTAAACTTTATTATTTGCTCTAATAGGACTCCTACTATCACTCACAGAGAGAACAACCTTGCTTACGGTATACTGAAGGCTGTCTTTCTTTCCCATGAAATAATGTAGGATAAAAACGGAATGATGGGATGCAAGAAAAAGCCGACTGGCCACTAGTCTCTCAATCTGCTCAACCCAAGTTTAGCTCTTGTGTATAGTAAGTTATGCATGTTTACCACTACATACTTATTACCGAGTAATATATCCCTAATGAAATCCAAGTGTATGCATGAATGCACTTGCGGTCCATCATAAAGAGCTTTCCTCATAAGCATATGTATACCCTTATGCATTACTCACTTCCCATCTTACCCTGTAAACTTTTGCCATGTACAGATATATTCGAGTGGCATGTCATATACTTATAATATTCTAGTTATAAATGGAAGAAGGGACCACAAGAGAGATAAAAAATGAACTTCGGTCTGTAAAGTCTTCTTATCTTCAATCTATCTCTCCTTTTCTTTCTAGTCAATAAACATTTCTCGCAACATATTACCTACTTCACAACCAACTCTAAGAATGTATTTTTTAATAAAAAAAGTTTCACAAGATTAGTATTTATTGGGTTGTCACTGAGCCCATCGGTATTTTTCATAGGTGTATATATTCTTCCTATACCTCTCGCATATGTGAGGAGGTTGACGAGGTAGACATAAAAATACTTGAGTTATACTCTGCAACCCCCTCTATAACAATATATTTTGCTTTCTATTAATACTGTAATATATATAGAGAGAGAAAGAATCACACATCACACGTTTTCCCGTTATCACTCCTTCAATTCTTCGAAGTGTCAAGGTTGCTTAAATCCGTATCCTAACTTTTTTATTCTAGGATGGAAATCTTTTATATTGAGGCATAGCTACTGACATTGTTAGTAATGCGATACACCCCATAAAATATATATCATAACCAAAAAATAACTTCTCTTCAATTCAAGTCTTTTTGTCTGACACAGAAAAAGTATAAAACATCAAATAAATTGAGAACGACGATCTTGAAAACAAAATTATGACCTTTTCAACAGTCACAGACGGATTGGAATGTAGAGAAGGATGTGTAGAGAAAATTACTCTACGACAAAACTGCCCTAGTCATAAAAAGGAAAAACAGCTGGTTTTGTGTGTTGGTGTGTGTGTGTGCTCTCCCGAGAACAACAACTTGTTGAGTGTTTGACTTTTAGAGAATGTTGTATTTGTAACTAATTGCATATTCTTATCCTATTTTGTATTGATATCCTATTACAAATTTTGGTCTTTTCTTGCCTCCATCAAGACACCCAATTAAGAGTAGATTTGAGGGAAATTAATAATCCTGTAAAAGCACTCCAAAGATTCATAATGCTGTCACACAATGGCTTTTATGATATCCAAAGGATTTGGCAAATTTGGTCAGACAGATTGAATGTAACTGTATCTGTGTGGAAAGAGTAATCACATGTTGATAGCTTGATAAATTATGAAAATGAGGTGTCAAATGTTGGTTGACCCCAAAAAAGTATTCCGTTTCAGAGAGCCTCTTGCATCACCCAAGTCTGCTGCATTTTAAAGAATCAAATTACATGTAAAAGTACATTATTACCCGGCTATCCAGCATTTTAAGTGGTGTCTTGGTTGAATGCTCATGCTAAACATTTTTACCTGTTGCTACTTTACTTAAGCTCATCTCACGTTTCCTCCTCATTACGCATGAATCAAGGCAATAACTTGAAAATACTTAGACATTTTATAGCGTTTAAATAAACTGCCGATTTACCCAAACTTACATACTTTTTATTTTATCCTTGGGATAGATAGTCTTTCAGCAAAATGTTTTTTTCTCTCACTGGTCACCTGTTTCAAAGGCATCTGTCTTCCGTGAGCTTTGAGTCTATAACCTCTAAAAAAAGAGATTTGTGAGAAAGATAAGATGAGCAACATTGTGTTATGTAAATGTGGCTAGAGAATTTTTCTCTATGAAGAGAAAAGAAGATTCGAGTTTTAGCTTTTTCGAGAGTGACCAAACGTCACATTCCACTCATCCCCCTTAAATATAATCGATGCAATCATAATATAATAATAGTATTAGTCCATTTTATATTTATATACTCAACAACCAATATCTATACACATATGACAAAGGCAAGGAAGAAAAAAAAAGTGAATAGAGAAAACCAATAAAAATGAGAAGAACCTGTTTTACCTGAAAAATTCTTATTTTCCTCCTCAACTTGATTCATTTTACATGGAATTTTGAACAGAGTCTTGAGAGAAAAGAGGGATTTTCCATCAGGGAAAACAAGCCTTTATCACATAATACCCATATAATAATAATTATAATGAGGTGAATGTCTCTCACATCGTCATAATATTGGTCTTGGTCCAATAATAAGATTCTGAAACGGGAATGTAAGTTTTAAAAAAACTATGTATTTTCTGACTCCATATGAGGAAGAAATTGAGAATGTTATGAACTCGTCTTGAGCAGCATGTATGCTAGTTTTGATAGAATTGCCAGGTTGCATGCAATATGTTTATAGGGAAAACGGCTTCGTTCGTAAATTTTTGCAATAAATTACCAAAGATCAGTCAAGCAGATTGAAAATTACATTCGTGTAATGCAATTAGCTTATTAAATGCAATGTTTTTTTTGCACCAGGTGAAAAAACGTGAGGTTAGGATGTGATGTAATATATGTGGATGTTAAAAAGGAAAAAAATGAGTCAAGGTATGATTGACGGTAGTACAAAGAGTTTACGACAGGCTACATCAAGATTGGTATGATGGTGATGATGATGAAGAACAAGAAGGGTCTGGGTCAGTTTTTCTATCGTTATAAAGTGGACATCGGTAAATGCATTAACTTCAAATGCAAAGTTTACACTTGAATGTGAAGCTGCAAAGGATATATTATATTTGCGGATATATTGTAAATACCGAAGTAACTTATGATGATGATGATAATGATAATACAAGGACTGCTGTTCCTTATTAAAAAGAAGGTTCTGCAGTATATTGTATTTTTTATGTGGGACTCATCTTTTTTAAACAGGCTGAGAAACGAAACCTGCACCGTATTATTATAATCATCGTCATCGTCCTAGCCGCGCGTAATGATATGATGATTATTATTATCCAATCCGGGTATGATAGGTCATCTCTGCATTTTTATACTCTTGTTATTATGACTGTCTGTCGGGGTCATTGTTTACGAGGATTTTTGGGAAAATCTTGGATTCGCCAGTTTACCAGACTTGTTTTTTTATGAATGGAATTTTATGAATGAAATTAAAAAACATTTCGCAATGCAAGTTTGGAGAGTGGATGGATGAACTTTTGAGAAGAATGGTGTGGGGAAGGAAGAAAAGCTGAATGCTGGGATTTTGTTGACATCTGGCTCTTGAGCAAATACAGGATTATTTTATACTTTGGGCTAGTGTATTATTTTGGTCTTTGGAACCATTTTGGGTTTTGGCGGTTACAGCGATTTTCGATTTCTTAATTTGTAATAAGAATCAAAGTAGTTTATGAACTGTTACCAGTAAGTTTACCAGGATAGGAAACGTAATTTAATTAAATATAAATTATGGCAAGTTACAATGCCAATTTGTTTTTTCAACCAAATTCATAAATTCTGCGACTCCCATAGATCTCTTATCTCTTGCTATTCTCTTGCTACTCGATATGTAACTAGATCACAATATGAATTGTCAGTCAAAACCAAGTTGCCACTGAATTGTGTTGAAACTTGATAACTGCGTAATATTGATCTTACGAGTTGCTTGAATCTATCCTTATACCCGTTTTGAGTAGTATTTTTTATAAAGAATAAATGTACAACCATGCACTTAAATTTTCATTCATGACCACGAAAAAACGTTGTATTCCTCGAAGTTAAAATATCTTGTTCATGACTTCACCTCGAAGAGATAAAAACTGTAATTGAACATTATGGTATTATCATATTTTGATATTTTTTTCCAAAACTTCCAAATACTTTCTCATGCTTGAAATTTAACTCGTTTTAATAATAAAAACTGGACTTCTCCTCATTTTTATTAGCAAAATCTCGACCCGAGGCAACCATTCAACTCATTAGAGTTCGGGGAGGTTCATGCAAATAAAAAGGAAGATTTTATCATGCCAAAAATCGTGTACCTCATGAATTGGATGATTGAATGCGGAGCAAAATTCCATTTTTTTTCCTGGGATTAGCTCACCCATTTTAATCGACTAGATCAAGCATTTTTGTAAAAATGGTAGGAAAAAATCGATGATGATTGATAACTTAGGATCAACATGTTTTCTCCTACATGTCATTCAATACCTCAGGTATTGTATGAGTCAGCGGAGAAATAGAGAAAATGCAATTATGCATGAAAATTGAAGAAAAAACATTGTTTCTTACCATCCTGTTTGCAAATATCTAATCTAGCATTTTAATCTAAATACTGAACAGGATGTAAATGTTCCCTGATGGCAAAATCTTTATTTTGCATATCGCAACCTCTCAGACTCTATCTAAACGGACAAATATTAGCGTTTACTTTAACAATTCTAATGACTTGAAAGTTTTTCTTCTTCTTGAAACTTTTCGCCAGATAAATACATAATCAGTGTGACATCATGTGACAGACGGTTGATTTTCGAACTGACGTGAAAAATACATAGTAAATAACCACCATCATAGGGAAAAACCGTGTTGCCTTGATTTGCAACGAGTACGCATTGTGCAAATACATAGTGTTACACGAAAACTTCAAAAATGACTCTGTTCATTTCCTCTCCTCTCATAAAACGTGCAATTACACAGACTGCAATTATTTGACAACCGTCGTGACAAGAACCTGCACTTGACCGTGAATGAATTATTGTGGAGGAATAACCGTACCTCAAAAGTAATTTATTTCTCTCTCTCCCACTTCAAAAAAATTAATTGATTTTCAAGCACTTTTTTCTACCATGAATTTAACTAGTTCCCGGTTCAACTTAGACATGTTTATTTAAGAGGAAGAAAAAGACGGAAGAATAATAGCAGAAGAGACGAGGTGGAAAACACTTTTATCTTG
Organism: Sinodicranocentrus sp. ZH6; assembly: GCA_027743935.1. Taxonomy (NCBI): domain Eukaryota; kingdom Metazoa; phylum Arthropoda; class Collembola; order Entomobryomorpha; family Entomobryidae; genus Sinodicranocentrus; species Sinodicranocentrus sp. ZH6. Next base: position 3,342 of record JAHZNA010003894.1, on the reverse strand, counting down.
AAAAGTGCTCATCCTCCTGATATATATTTACCTTTTTCTAGTATTGTACATTTTTTCCCTTGTTAGAGTCTCTCTCTCTCTCTCTCTTTAGAAAAATACCTTATGACAGTGATACTAATGAAATTACAACAGGCGACCTACAGGCCTTCAGCTTCTTAGGCTAAATACTCGAAATCTCAGTCACAACTTAAAAGTAATTCCTTTATGGCACGAACGCCTTTTCTGAAATGAATGGGAATTAGTACTTTTTTTACAATTGTTCCCTCACTTTACAATATAATGGTATGTTGAAACCGGGCACAACAATAATAATCCGGTGCAGACTTCTGGGAATCACGTGCATTCCAATAGAATTTACAGCCTTTTTATCTCTACTGAAATAATAACAAGGAGTCAAAAGGCATTTTACTCTTCTTTCTCTTTGTTAGGCATATATGAATGCAACATCCTCACAATACTCCACTAATAAAGGTTCCTCATTACAGTACCGTACAGCCAAGAGTGCTCACTGATGTCAGTCAGTCAGTACGCGTCCGTTTTCTTATCAAATGCAACCTGCCATCAGTCATATTGAGCCAGCTCTCGTTTCTTTCTCCTTTACACATCCTCCTTCATCGTCTCGTTTATTTTTTTTCATTCTTTTTCTCTGGGAAATAGGTAACCATTTTTACCATCAAATCTCAAGAATTTCCGTAATTTTTCATTTTCTTTCTTTGCAATCGCTCTCGCAAAAGGATTGTAATAATAACTGCATTGCACTACAACAGGTTTTTCGTTAATCTGATGATGATATGATATGACATGATGATACGATTCGTTGAAATCAACTGAAGAAGAAAAAAGAAGGAATGAAGGCGTGCGCGTAACATGCATTCAGTCAGACGTTTCTCTCCATTTTTTATATTAAAATGATATGATAAACTTTTTTATTGTCGACAATATACAAAAGTAGCTTTGAGCTAGCTAGACTTGAGCATTTTTTGTCGGTATGCATATAACAATTACATTTGTCAAAGTGAATTCCTCATTTTACTACCAAGATTTTGCTACTGTGTACTGCACCAGACATGCAGGTGCTTGAGATGCAGTGACATTCCACGACGAAATCCACGTACAGTAGCAAAGTATAAGTCAAAAAAGCAACGGGCTCTTTTTTTATTATATATTTTTTGTCTTTAAAAGAATAACCCTGGGTTTGATCATCAGGAAAAAAAATCCTTTTAAGGATCCCCATAGACAAGGCAGAGTGAAGTATATAATGGATCTTGTCTTATTATCAAACATCTTCAAAGTTATTACCACGTAGTTCTCCTCTTGTCACCGATTCCTCCTACTTTTATACTAATATGTATATATATTTACAATGATAAAAAGGCTAGGGCTGGATTATGCAGATATTGTGACCCAAACAGAGAAAGATAACGGCAAGTTGTGCTTCATTCCTAGACTGAAATGTAGCATACACTTTGATATCCTTATTCATACCTCATTTCTCTCATTTTGCAGGGATGCAAATGTAAAATCCCAATTAAATCCACATAAAGCTCCTGCTGATACTATTGTGCTGATTTAAATACCTAAAGATGAGAATCCTCATTTGCCCTGCATTTGCAAGTGACTATGCATTTTTTCTCAATGTTTCATCTCCCCAAGTGCAATACCACTTTTGCATTCATAGCCCGACTTTTTTTAATCATCTAATCTGCAAAAAAACAGAGCCCATAATTTATAAATGGTGACAATCTCTCAAGGTGCAAATCATCTTATGCGGGATGAGTAATTCTTAGGAAAAGGAGTTGATAATGGTGTATAATGCCGCTAGTCTGATGAGATGCCTTTATTCCCGTTGAGAAAAAAACACTTGAGGGATTAAATGCATTTAATAAATGAAGGCTTTGCGAGAAATTGAATGGTTGATGAAAAAGATCTGGGGTTTTTATTAACCTCATATCGGTATATCACACTCCTATTCAAAGACTAAATGTAGGCTTTATCAAATGCCAGTAGGATAAATGGTGGAAAGGGGTTGATAGAGGGGAAAAAATCACGCTGCCACTTACTTAAACAGGTAATTAGTTTGCATAAAGGACCGCCCAGAGACAAGAGAATGCATAATCTCCTTTAAGTCTTTTTCACTGGAGTAGCTGTATCTTTTCGAGGTTATCACTAAAGTTTTTCCTTGAATCAACCGAACACAACGTAAACGATATGAGCGGCGTGCTGATAAAAGACGGAATTTGAATTCTTGATTGTTATCCCTTTTGCCGTTAATTTCCATATGAGGAATTGGGCTAGTGAGGATGGTATGCTGGGGAGGAAGGGTAAAAGCAACATTAATTGATCGTGATGAGATTGGAGCGAGTGGAGGGTGCCTTTGCTCGCTTACGTGAAATGTGGAGGTGTAGTCGCGTTACGAACTGTGCTAGTTTGAACGTCGTTATTGGAATTTTAGAAATATTTATTATGGGATTCATATCCTAGGTTTGCTTACTTTATGAGGAATAAGGAAAGAATACGTGTACATATCAAATGAGGTCACTAGTGTCAGTTATGAGGTGGTTGCGTTTTACGAACAAAACTTCAAACGAGAGATTAATAGAACACATACCGTGTGAAAATGATCTAAGGACTTAATACAGCCCTATGATAATTAAATTTCAGGCAGGTCATCCAAAAGGCTAATTGACTAGTTTCACGAAAGCACTGTGAGCTAAGCTTGTAAACCACACTTTGCGTAGGAGGTTAAACACAAACCATCCGTGAAAGTATGCAGATGAAGGGAAAGGAAGGATGAAGAGATAATGACTGAAATTACGAATTACGTAATACATTAGAAATGTTTTGAGGATTGGAAGATTTGGATTTTAAAATGACAGATGGAATGCATGCATACTCATACAAGTATCATTTTCATTTCTTCCCCGCCCCATAAGTTCAATTGAGATAAGTATTTTTTTTAAATGAAGCATCTTCCAATGAATCCTGTTATGTTGCCAATGTTCCTTATTTGTTTCAGATAGTTCTGACAAGCACTTGTGGTACGACGCCAGTCTTCAGGAGATAGAAGGCAGACGTGTCTGCATAGTCAACAGAACACGCAACAAACCTTTATTGGATTATAGCATTTCCTTGAAATTTGTACAAAGTCGGTTCCTTCTAGGATTGCAATCGAAATGGGGATGGCATGTGTATGCATTACGTTCTAATCTTCCATGATTTTTATGGATTTTTGGTGTAGCAAATAAACTCTGGTTTTTGAGGAGGCAATCCCATGAAAATTGAAAAAGGATATGAAAATTACATTATTCAGCGTCAACCTCATATCATTATTTCTACATGGGA
>JAHZNA010003893.1:0-10256 GCA_027743935.1 Sinodicranocentrus sp. ZH6 | reverse complement strand
TTTCTACGTTCATCTCTCAATTTAAATTCTTGTTTAAAGTGTTGCAACTATTTTTATTCAGTTTTTGTTCTTTTGTCGGGATTTGGGGATGATGCTGATTTTCGGATCGAAATTATTAATATTAGTAATTAAATTCCTTAAAATGATTTTAGTTATTTCCCTTTTAACTAAAGATTAAATGTTTAATTAAAGTGATTCATGTTAATTCTTTACACGTAAGATACAGCAATTTATTTTTTTCCTTTCATGAGCAAAAAGATAAAAAGGACAAGGAATCCTTTTTTAGTATGTATGGAGTTAAGGCAAGTGACATATCCACTCTGGTCAAGTTTGCAGCGAAAATCACGAATCTGAACGAAGTCAAGTTCATTGCCGCTCACCAACAGCCTTGCGACTGGAAAGAGGAAAAAAGTGGCAGAGTGAATGGGAAGGAGAAAAATCAATAGTTTAGTACATAAAGCTCAGCTTTCACTCGAAGAGCTCACCAACGTACCAAGTTGAGCTGGGGGTTGCATAAACTGGAGAAAATGTTGGAAAAAGTATGTCTGACATAAGTGCACAGGCCTGCAATATAATATTGTAAATCAATAATTCAATATACTATATACACATGGAAGGGAATGTATGTCGGGAGAATAACGTCGAGTGCAGAGCATAGCTGAATATATTTTTTGCAAGGATTGAACTCCTTTCATAGTAATGCATAGCTGTGCGTTTATTTTGTGGAATGGTGTGCAGCTTGTCACTCCTCATATTATATTTAGTTGCAACTTTCATTTTATTTCAGCTTGACCTTAGGAGCTACACAAGATGCAACAAGTTTTCAGAGCTGGAAAACAAAGTTCCTTATAACAATTTTAATATACTTTCCACTGGAAAACCTGAAAAAAGACGAGATAAACCTGAGCTCACGTATCCCGCTCCTTTTCGGCATTTCCGACTTCACGTCCGTGTCTTCCTTTAAGGTCGTTTTTTCCCTTTTTTGAGAGCGAAAATGGAAAGGGGAAAATCAATAGCCAACTTAAGCTCATATTTCACTCGCAGAGGTCACCACCGAAGCACAACTAACTGTTGGACAGATTTTGGGATGCCAAATTGTGGAGAAAGGACATATATTACTATACAACATAATAAATCAATATTTGAATGCACACGGAAAAGGAAAGGTAGGTCGAGAGAATAACATTGAGTACAGAGTGCAGAATGCAGTCAACGGTTGAACATATTCTTCGCATGGACTGAGCTGCTTGCACATCTACACATACCTCTGCTTTCATTCTGTGGAATAATGTACAGTGGATCATATTTACTTGAAACTTTCACTCTTTGATTTCAGCTTGACCATGTCAATTACTAACGGGAAAATTGTGGAAAAGAGGAAAGTTAAGAATTTAGAACTGGTAATTTTAAATGAATCAATCTTGAAACATTTTCACTTTCACTTAAAAATCAAATTCTCATTATTTCAGATTTGGGAGAAAATCTTCTTCTCATATGACCTCTACTTAAGTCAAAATATATAAATAAACATATTTCATGTCCAATTTTTTCCAGGTTATTTCTCTCATTACACCATATTTAAGGTTGAAGGACCTTTTGCAATGTCGTCAAGTTTGTCACCAGTGGATTGAAGTTATTGACAGCTGTGTTGATCCACTTCCTGGTTTAAATGCCTTTAAAAGAGGAGTCGCCTCGAAGAGGCATCCTAATGAAATTGAGTTATTTCTTTCGAAAGCTGGGAATCATTTTAAAAATCCTTTCCGGTTTCGAGAGCTCTGCCTTAAGACGGGCATAATGTAGGATTTGTAAGAATGAAAACAATCAAGTGATCCTAGATAGATTGGGAAGAGAAATTTTTCATCTTGTCATCAACGTGGAAAAGCTGATTTATGAAAAGTTCTTTCAACTTTACAAAATTTCCCAAATCCCAAAACACTCATAATTGCAATGGAAAACTTTTACCAACGGAAGGGAATGGGAAACTCCAAAAAATTGGAAAAAATAAGAAATTTGTTCTTCAATTCCCAAAGTTTTCCCAAATACCTGATCCCGTTTTAAAAATACTTAATACTTTAGAATAATATAAAACAGTTACAATTATTTTTTCAGTTAACATGACCCGACTAACAGAGCCTTACCGCTCCTTGTGTGCTTTACCAAATACACACTTTTCTCTTGCTTTTTAGCTTTCTTCTCTTTTTACTGCTTATCTGCAAAAACAAAATATTGATTGAGGGAAAAATAAATGTATCTGCGACTCTGCGAGAAGTAATTTCTCTCCGTGTGAAATCTCCTCCCTTACTAATTTCTAAAACTGAACCAATGTCAAGGCAAAGATAAAGTTTTTAAGAAAAAAAACAATGCAATGTGAAATGAACGCACAACTTCATCTCGGCCAAGTAGAGCATCTTAATCTTAACGGAAGAGAGTGGAGAGTAATAACCTTAAATGCAGAATACAGCTGAATAATTTTTTTCCGGATTTATCTACTTGCACATCTCATTGTTATGCTTTCAATCTGTGAAATGTTGTGCATCTGATCACTGCTCATATTTACTTGCAACTTTCATTCCATTTCATTTCACCTTGACCATGTCAAGTAATAGTGGAACACTCTGGAACAGAGGAAATTCAACTTGAATACGAATCCGAGTTTCAAATTGGAAACTCCTTGGCCGAGGTTATTTAAAATTATTCAATACTCACATTATTTTTCTCAATTTAAAAACATCCGATTCTTATTGTAAGGATGTTAGTGTTAAGAAGTGAAATATTGTTTTGTAGATATAAATGCAAATGAGTTTTTGTTCTATGCAATTTGTTTATTATCATTTTTCGTCTATTGTCTCATTGAAAGACTAAGTACGAGTGGATTTATCTTATTGTGATACACTTTTGTGTTGAAAGTTCATGTTGGAAGAATTTCCCAGAGTGTATAAATACGAGAGGAATTGTCAGTGCTCGTTCAGACCGATTTTTGGTTTTGTGTGTCTTGACCTTTGTGACAAAGGCTTAGTCATGCATGCTAGTAATTTGGACATCTGTGACGATGCGGAAGTCTGTGGACCGTGTGATGCGGGTCACATATAATATTAAGTCGTAAGCTAGGTAGGGTGTAATACCCATATAAAATACACACACTCAAATCTTCTACATTTGTAGACGATTTTCGGTTTTAAGCATTTAGTACGTAAGATAAGTAATAGATATAGTTCAAATTCGTAATCTTATGAATAATAATAGTTCATTACTAATTAATACATAATAAATCTGGCTCGACTAAGTTGAGCTCGCAAATAAGACTTTTTCTAAATCTCACTTCAAACATTAACCTAACAATCCAGCCTAACAAGATATCATAATACGATAGTGTAACATCAAACATTAACCTAAGAATCTAACCTAACAAGATATCATTAAAGGATAGTGTCACATCAAACATTAACCTAACAATCTAACCTAAAAACATAAAATCAATACCCAAGGCACTCCGCAAAACACCCCATGCACTCAGTAGAACACCCTATGCACCCAAAAGGAAACACCAATAACCTATAACTCATTAATTCTCTTCAAATCTTCAAAAACACAATTTTTTTCCTTGTTGTTCTAAGTTTCTCATTTTATAGAACACCCAATCGGGTCGTATCATTGTTCTGTTTGGACTTGTGACAAAAAAATCCTGTGCATTTGGTGGAACACCCCATACACTTCAATGTACACCACTTAGACACAATCTTACACCCTACGCACACAGTAAAACACCCAGTCGAGTCGTTTCAAAAGTTCCTGTTGGACCTTTTAACACAAATTAACGTTAAAAAAGCAAATAAAATGTGTACAGACAGACAGACACACACAGAGACGACGTAGACGATTTCATAAGCTCGCACTTCAAACACTTCTGTGAGCTAATAAAATACCTAAACTTCCTATCCTAGTTGAACCAAAACTCACGTTCCAAAATATTTATTCCTTTTGCTCTTACACTTTTGATTGTCATATGAAATATAAAGCATAGCACTGTGGATTGCATACAACTCCTTATATTATTATTTCAGATCTGGGAGAAAATATTCTTGTCATAAGATCTCTACCCAAATGACATTTTGAACTGTTACAAGCTAAAATCAAACTGGTCAAGAATTATTTTAAACAAATATGACCTAGTTACGGTTCTTTTAGCTGCGGTATGGGTAATTAACCTTATTATTATTCAAGTTTTTAAATATAATCCTCAATATTTACGCAATATTGACTCCATGTTTATTTCAAGGTTAGCCCTTGGCTCGAACAATATTTAGGGTTACCTGAACTTCTCCAATGTCGTCGAGTAGAGAGAGAAATTATTGATAGCTGTGTTATGCCAGCTACCCATTTAGATTCAATCATGTACATGTTAATTGGGATGGTGTTACATTATTGGATTCATATCGCAAGCAACATTTTTTACTTGTTGCCCATGTGCAACATACATATTCATGCATGATATATGCCTTTTAATATTGATATGGAAATAGTGGGTATTCTTATTCTTCGGAATTGACTCGGAGCACAGTACAGTCCGGAGAGCAGGAGCTGAGTGGAATTAATTACTTGGCTCATTCCTCTTCCGTTTTTTGCCAAAAAATTTGAAGTTTTTTTGTGCCATTTTTCATTTTTTGCTAGTTATTTTGGGATGGTCGACTTTTTCAAATACTTCAATTGAAATTACGCAGAACTTGAATTGAATTTAATCATCGCCGCCCTTATGCTTTATTATGGCCAAATGAGCTTGCCAGAAGGGCGGGGCCGAGGTTACACACATTTCTTGTTAACGTCACAGCTCATTTTCCTTTGGTTGTGGAAAATCCTAGATTTATTGAATTTCCAAAAATGTTGACTGCTACTGTTAGAAACTGCAAGTTTTGAGCAAGGGTTGGCCCTTCAATGGAACAGCTTGCGATTAAAATCTCTATCTTTGAAAATTGAATTTAAAAAGGTTGGCGATAACGAGAAGGGAAATTCACTGGAAGGTTTTCTTCAGATTTTTTCCAAAATATTATAAAATTGTTTTGGAACGCTGGAAGAATTTTCCTTTTTTTGTAAAGATCTCCCTTGTTACGTGAACAAGGAGGGGAATGAGCGTTCCAGGAAATGTTTGTGTAACGAAAGTTTTATTGGCGGAGGGGATTCTGAAAAGATTCTTGAGAGTTTTGAAGCATCTCAAATTTCATGTAACTCTTTGAAAATGCTAAGTGTTTCTCATTACTTTCTTCATCCAAGGGTATTTCCAAAAATTATGCGAATTTGCAGTCATATCAAGGAATTGAAGATAAACGACGGTTTTCAAAAGGATCGAGGGATTTTGACGATGGAGGAAATCATTCCCCAGTTGTGGCCAGAGTGTTGTGTATCTCTGGAGAAGATTTATGTTCAGATAACGTTTTTTCAAGATTGCAAGGAATTCGTTTAAAAGAGTTGGAGGAAAAAGCAAAGGGTTCCGTTTCATTGTAAAAAAATTGTTGTATGCTGGTAGTTCAAGAGTTAGATTTTTGTGTAAACTGTGTATATACATACATTGCCAATGAAAACATTGTGTTTAGGTTTGTGCCAAGCGGAAGTGGAATTCCCGGTTATGCTGATCCCCTTTGTTGTGTATATATTTGTGAAATCTGAAAGTTGTTTTACTTGAATATTCAATATTTCCTTACATTTAAAATGTGAGCTAGTGAGTTTAGCATGTAAATTAAGAAACACTATTTAGGCGTACATAGTTTTCAGGCTAAAAATTGGTAGTTCAAAATAAACATGAAATATTCTTTGTCGATTTTAATTATAAACTTGAGGTCAAACGTTTGGCGCTTTCTTGTAGTTGAATAAAAGTAGCTTTCCAGTTAGAATCGTCAAAGCTTGTCGTTATTTTTCATAACAATTCAAATGGCCTAGAATATTTTAGTTTTTGCCTGGCATACCATATTTCTCAATTATATCTAGCCGGATCTGGTGCTGGTCTCATCAACAAACCCTCAGTAGTTGCTTTTTAAGTCATTTTAAAAGCAATATAAGAGACGTTTACTTACTAGAAAAAAGTTTGAAACAAAGAAAGAAAAAACAATTTTTTGTGAACATTTAGCCATTATTTATTCATTAATTCAACCATGCGTGTTATTTGTACACTGGAAGAGTCAATAATTCACGTTTACATCGTGATAGGGCCGCGAACTTTCAATAAATTGCAAAAAATATTTAGTAATTCTTTAGGGCTTGATAAATGTAGTTGTAAAAATTTATTGATAATCCGCTCGAGCTTTCTGAAATAAAAATATTGCATACTTGTACCGAGTATTGGACTAAAACTGTATGAAAATTCATCAAAGGGGCTGCAGTGGATATGTGTGTGAATATGTGTTGCTTCATGAGCTCCTTGAAATGGAAATGTCATTACATAATAATGGCGAGTAACTTTAAGTACAATATGACAATTCATGATTTAATAATTTAACTCGTTGGCGAAGCCAACAAGATTCCGAGCTGAGCATTTCAAGTATTTGTTCCACTTTTATCTTCTTCAGCTTGCTTTTTTGTTCAGATGAACTTCAATTTGGGCAACTTCATTGTACCTCGTAATCAATTTTGCGAATGGAAAAAATAAATAGCCGAATAGAGGTCAGCTCTCACAATCTCAAACAACCAAAGCACAACTCACTCTCCGCCAAGTAGAGATGCTTAATATTGGATAAAATATAGGAGAAAGGATGTCTAATATATTTATATTTCAGAAGACCTACTTTATAAGACTATAAATCAATATATGTATGGATAAATGGACGGGAAATGCATGTTCGGAGAATAACCTCGAGTGCGGAATACTGCTGAATATATTTCTTGCACGGATTGAGTTGAATAATTTAATGCTTGTTTTCCACTAAATAAATATATTGATCTCTCCCTATTAAATACATGTAACAATAAACAAGTTAATATAAATAATATAATATATGCCATTATTTGTTTAAATTGTGAATGGTAATGTTACCTAAACACTTTTAAAATTTTTAAAAACCCTCTCCAAGAAACCTGACAAGCATTGATGTACACTGCTTTAGTGAAAACTGCGCGAATCCCCCGCCTAAATTGCGGCCAGCCTTTTTGGCACCACCAAATCCACAAAGTTTTTCTAACTTCGTATGTCAAAAAAACAAAGCTTGCTAGAGAAATCCCAAAAATTAGTAATGTAAAAATTACAACAATATTTCCTTTCATTGACGCCGCTCCCACTTTATGCAATGATGGCTTTGAGAGCTTTGTAAAATTTGCCCATTTTGTCCACCACTCCCACAGCCCATGCTCTTCTATTCCCTTGATCCTCCTGATAACATATGGTGGTATATCTACATGTGCCCAAGCTGTCGTAGACTTGAGAACAAATCCAATCCTCCTCTCAACAAGATACTCTTTACCAACAAAAACCATATTTCTTTTGCTTCCCATTGTCATCAACTTGTCAGCAGCATCAATGCTTTCATCTAGCGGAATTAAAAACGCAGAGTTGTTGCATTTCTCCAAGGTTTTAATTCGTGATGCAGTGTTTACTTCCAGAAACACGTCAACCAGTTCTTTCCAATATTTTTTTGTAGCTAACACTTGAAACATTATATCAGGAAGGTGCGGAAAATGTCGTGGAGCCTTTACATTTTTAGTGATTTCCCAAACTATATAGCCAAGTGTATTAGCAAACATCTCCTTCAGATGTGGATGGAGACTACTTTTGTTAAAGAGTTTAGAATACAGTTCAAATCTTTCCCTCTCTTTTTTTGATTTATTAACACTCAATTCCTTGAAAACCGAATGGAGTTCTGACTCAATAATTAGATGTTTAGATTCTGTTTCAACGATAAGATGGTCTTCTTGATGAAGAAATTCTGAGCTAATATTTGTTGTGTTTTGCACCTTGATGTTAAAAGGTCCGCTAAACATATCAAATCCATCGTCAATCAACTGTTGAAATCTCTCATATGGAATTATCTTCCTAGGAGCAATCATGTTGTAAACGTTGTTATTTTTGTATGCATTACTTATCACAATTCCCGCCAGAAGGAGGCCACCCAAGGCAAGACGAATACGAATATTTTTTATCCATAGAGGAGGAAAGGGGTCCCCTTGTTCTAGTAAAACTTTTCCGACAAAAAATATTTTTTGAATGGAAACAACCATTTCACCAATCAAAATATTATCATTTTTTCCCAACATCAAAATGACATGAAAAGAAATGGGTATGATGATAAAGGATAGAAGGATAAAAATCCAAACATAAATATCGAACACGTTGACTAGCTCAGAATATGCTAAATATTCTTGAGGAGCAACTCCACAGCTTACAAACGTTAGAGATTTTAATGGGTCTGGAATGCTGTGTGAAAAGAAGTAATCTAAACTCTCAATATAGGGTACAATATGAAGTTCAATTTTAGGCGTTGGGTCATACACACTTCGCGAGACACGTCCATATCTATTATGACAAATATTTATATTAGACGTTTGTAGAACACTAAAGTTTGACATAATTGACTTCCACAATATCACATTTCCCCACACTCAGTGAAGATAGCGCTCCTGGTATTTCGTCTTGGTTGTACCTTCTAAATATTTTCGATACCAACGACAAGAAAGAAATTCTTTGTAGAGAAACGATCGTTGAATTTGGCTAATTCCTTTACCCTGACCATTTTCAAACACTTTCCAGTTAATTCCTCCGTTTAAAGACTGGAAAGAATATTCTATAATTGTACGAACACTCAGGTTAATCCAAACGTCCAGTGAAATCTTCTTGTGAAGCTTTGGTTTCGGAAATATTGTGAACGTCGATGTATAGAATAAGGAACTATGGAGAAATTTAACACTTTCTACGTGGGAACTTGTGGCGTTCCGAACTGAAGTCATTAGTACAGCAACTCTGTTACGTATTGGTAGTAGTTGCCCTTTTGATTTCTTAGCTAAAATTATCATATCTGCAAATTCTAAGTTGCCGGCTTGTCTTTGTATATTTTTATCCAAAAGATATATAACATAGTCTGGTACCTCGGAGTAGAAATGGTTGTGAAATGTTTTAAATTTGGAGTTTTCACTCTATCTTTGAAAAGGACTCCATAAAGTTGGAAAACGGAGTTTATTCTCATCAAGATAAAATTCTCTGTGTAAAATGGCAGTTGGAGGAAACATTAAAATCTGAACTTGACACTTAGAAGGTTTTCTTTGTAATATATACTCCTGAAGATGAAGTTGTGTGCAGTAACAGTTTTTTTCGGAGTTAAAATCGTATAATTCTGAAAATGGACATTTTAAAAGTGTTCCATTCCATCCAGTAAAGTTGGCCCCATTCAACATCCAAGCCAAATGCGGAGGTTTTCTTACAGTCTGCAAGGCAATGAGCTCTAATTGTCTGACAACAACTGGAATTGCCAATGGGGGAAAATTTACATTTTGAAAGTTATCAATGGAAATGAAACACTCTCGCAAGGGTTTCAAAGCGTTGTTTAGATTTTCTACAGGGGCATTATTCGTTTCGGGAAGAAGTTCCTGCATAGCCTTTAGCAAACTTACTTTTCGGTGAGAAAATTTATTTGCAATAACCTTTTCATCTCTTACTTTTTTAACTAGATAGGGAAAGTCACCGCGATGAATCTGGTATTCATATGCGACCCCAGTGGCTCCCTGTGCAAGTACTATGAAAGTCAGAAAACGTGTAAAAAACCGGAAACGGGGTAAACTTGACATTTTGAACTCTGCCGGTATTGGTTTATGCAAAAAAACTGTTTCCAAAATGTACGGCGTTTACTGAATAGTCCTTGGTTAACATTCAAGCCTCAACGACGTTCTAAGCGAGGTGTTTGGTTCTGGTTTCCATGCAACCGTTTACAACATTCTGCTTCATGGGCTAAGCCGAACAAATTGTCCGAATCTTATAATATCATATTTCTCGTGTTGTTAGTGAGTGGCTAATTTTTACGTGAACCGCGAGGATGTTTGTTAAGTGCACAGTCAGTCATTAGGATTACAGAATATAAATATTTATGTATCCTCTAGATTTTGCATTTGAGTATTTGACATTAAATGTATAAATGAAATTATTTGACTTTCAAATTCATTTTTTTAATAAACGTAATTTAACCTGAAAATACCAAAGCTTACAGTTATCAGCTCGCAAAAGGTTTGAGCGAGCTTATGAAATCGTCTGCGCCGTCTGTGTGTCTGTGTCTGTGTGTGTGTGTGTGTGT
>JAHZNA010003892.1:0-26832 GCA_027743935.1 Sinodicranocentrus sp. ZH6 | reverse complement strand
GCTTAAAATACTCTTGGGTGGTATTTTGACATGTGGTATTTGGTGATAAGGTTGGAGTTGGAATGTTTACACATTATTCAGCATTTTATTATTCATGAGTAAATGAGAATTATTACCCATGGGCGATGGGCGTCAATGAAACTTCGAAGTTGAAGAAAAACCCATTCTTTAATCAGACTTACCCGATCCCTCACAATTGACTAGAGTTACGTATATGTTACTTGACACTGTGCACAGCCGTGAAATGATGGTCTTCATCTTCAGCTAAAGAGTAAAATACTTACACAAATGCGCAAACTTGTCTCATGTTGATTTGTGTGTTGTATACGGTTACATCCAGTCAGTATATTGTAAATATATTTATGTATGTAAGTACACATAAACTAAGTTACATGCCTAGATTAGATGTTGTGTTCGTGAAGTTACTTATAGTACTGGATCATCTTGTGCATGCACTGATGCACTGTTACCTTTTATACCGACAAACTTGCGTGGATGCCGGACGCATCAATACATATATCCATTTTCTATAATATTTTATCCAGTACCAAATGTATGACCTTGATTAGGAAGGGGAGTCTGTGATGAAGAGCAGCACGTTTTTTAAACAGAGTTAACAAATATCTTGCAATGGTAATAAATAACTTCACAGATAACATCATGAATGTGTATTGCGTATACATACTTCATATTAACTACCTTCATAGTCATAGTATGACAAGGCCTGTATATTTTATTATCACATCTGTTTCGTGAATCTCACTGAAAATTCCTAATTTTCTTTGGTTTTTTTTCTTTAAATAAAACATGGCTGCCACTTTGCGAAAAATTATTACTAGTCCTAAACTTTACAAATCCGCGCTTCCGTATAGGTAATTGGTACAGACTGTACCGTACAGTGTTCAATTTTTTGCATGCCTCCGTAAGCTACATTTTAATTTTGTTTTCATTTTTTAAGCCCTGGAGTGTTAGTTGACAAAACGCTTTACATTTCCGGGCAAATCGGATGGAACATAAACGGAGAACTAGCGAATGGAATTGAAGCCCAGACAAAGTTGGCTCTTGAAAATATGGGTCACGTTTTGTCTGAAGTTGGTGCAGATCATTCAAATGGTAAGTTAGGTTATAAATGATAAGGAAGAGGTATGAATAGTTGAATATCTTTTCATATACGCATGCACATATGCTAACTGATTGTTTTCTTTATTTCTCACTCCAACAGTAGTAAAAGTCAGCGTTTTGCTAGCGGATTTGAATGATGGTCCTAAAATGAATGCAGTGTACTCAACATGTAAGTCAGAGTTACCACCTAATTTCCTTTAGCTCCACGTAAGTAACTAAGATTTAAATGATAAATGATCTACTGTACTTTGGTTGGGATTTGCAGTTTTTAAAGAAAATCAACCGGCAAGGGCAGCATATCAAGTTGCAAAACTTCCAGCGGTAAATATTTGATTAATTGTTTGTGCATTATATCATACCTTCAGTCATGGCGTTGGCGCCACGTATTAATGAATAATTCTTTTAATTAAATAAGGGGGCCCTAGTTGAAATTGAAGCTATTGCAATTGTTGGCGAGCTGGTGAATGCAAAACTGTAAACGACAACTGCATTTTGTTCAAAACGTTTCTTATTAAATTTTCGTAAGGCCGATTTGATTTAATTAAATGAATCTACTATACATACTCAATAAACTCTAGAAAAATATGTCAAGCAACTTAGCGAAAACACTGATCTTGATTTGCAAACTAATTTGGCATTCAATAATTCTAATTTCATACGACTCCTTCCCTCTCAACTCCAGCTTTTCGATTAGCACGCTGTTCCGCCAACTGAGCTCGTCTTTCATTGGCTTCCTCCCTTTTCCTTGTTTTCTCAACGGTCTCCTCTTCGATTTTTTTCTTATGCGCTTCTGCTTCCTCCTTTACTTTGGCGAATCTTTCCTCAGCTGCGTCCTTCCCAGCTTTAGCGTTGTCTTCCGTCATACTTTCGCAAATCATGAAACCTTGAACTTTTTTCAGGCACATTGCTAACCGCCTCTCTTCCTTAAAGTAGGACTTTCTGTACTTGAGTGTTACTGCAAAATGATTAGCATAGTGTTAGGTTTTGATATATTTGGAATTTTAAGTGAATTGAATGCAATAATTTGGTAAAACCTACACCAGCATTCCCCAAAGAGTATCAAACACTGCTTGTTCATAAGCTCTGTAATAGCTGTATCTACTTCATCCGGAGGTAATGTGATGGTCTCATCTTCATAATCAGTGGAATTCGTTGAGTTGGTTGCACTTCCATCTTGTGCCTCTGAATATGACGCTGCAGATTGTTCAGAATAAAATTTGTATGATATTTTATCAGTGTGTTTCGGAAACGAAGGCTTTATGATTGATTCCAGGTGATAAATAAACTTACCAAAGAATGACAGGATTAGTATACCCAAGAAGAAAATCTGGTTTGAAACTTCCATATTGCAATTACAAGTAGTAATAAAACGGAAGTATAATTGTCGAATCTATTCAATATTCACGCAACAGTGAATTGAAACAAAAATTCATCTTTAGTCCTCGCGATGAATGATTAACATATTTTTGCAATCCATCATTTTAATATTTATAAACCAAGGTTTATGCATTTTTAATTGCAATGATTGCAAAATCTTTGATTCTTAACGTTTTGTCAATCACAGTGGTTTTTCATATTATGAAGCAATTCAGAAACTGAATGGCTGAACCGGTGAGTAAATTGTCCTTGACTTGACTCGATTGCTGACGACAGATTGGGATCTTAGATTTAGTATTGTGCTTATGTTTGTTTTATAATAGTTTTACCGAAGCAACTACGTATTTCCAAAATCCGTCATCCGTAATACAAATATACTGAATAATATTTATTGTTAGACATGCGGGAATCGCTTATGCATTGCATCAATGTCGACGGAGCCGGATTGAAGCTTTTATGATTGATAGGCATTGAATCGTGCCCTGAAGCTGTTAAGAGTCTAAGACTAATATCCAAATTTCCATACAATATTACTGATCATGTAATAATGGAAATTGAGCCTTCACCCCATAAAATTTTCTGACACAATGTGACGTTAGTTTAAAAAAAACAAAACGTATCCAATCGAATTTTGCGGCGAGCAGGCATTCTTTAAGTAAGCCTGTCGACGAACTAGTATTTATCGAATGGGATCAATCGCAAACTTACAAATCTGTCAGACTAAGAGGAACAATTATGATAATAAACAATCAGCCCAAACTTCCAAATTTCAGACGTGACTGCCATATTTATGACCGGAACGCTGTTGTATGCTAAGTAGGTTGTATACATTTGTATAATTGTATTTTTTTATACCGCTACTGGTGACATTTTACGATAATGATCAGTATCCCATGCTGCGTCTCCATTTATGGTCAATTTTGGGTTGAGCATTTGATTGACGCTGTGCTGTAACATGCTTGCCCAAACTATACCTTTTGTAAAGCATAAACTATGAACACTCTATAATGTTTATATGTAAAGGATTATACTATTACAAGGATGCATGGTTCATAGTGTCATCCGAGTGATGGTGTCTGACGTGATACACAAAAACGACGTGAACTCAAGGATACTCGAGATCACAGGAAGTGTTACGAAATGAACTTAATTCCAGACGAATTCCTTTACTAGGGATGATAATGGATGTGATTCATATCAATTAATAGCATCTTGTAATGCTCCACACACTATACCTACAACCTAGTTATCATATTAATTCATGTAGTACAACATTTATTACTTTTTCTTTCTTCGAGTGTCAACGACATTCTTAGAAGTATAAAGCATTTTTATCAGTTTGGAGCAAGTACACAATTTTTATTTCACAAAAATAATGTCATGTCATGTTACATTAATGTAGTATGTGCACTGGCAGCCAATTCCATGTACGATAAAACAAGTAACTGACAAGTTCCAAAAAAAATCTTTCGAGTAAAAACAAAGCATTTGTCATGATTAAAACGATAGCAAATGAAATGGAATGTACGTTTAGCTGCAAAACTTCCGCTGCTGCTATTAAATATTTACATACGATCAACGCTGTATGGGTAATGGCTATATAAATAAAATAAAATAATACGAAGTGTAAATTTGACTACAGTGAAAAAAACTGGCATTTAGAGATACAAAATTTGAAGACATGACTGACTATTTCCAGTATATCTTTAAACCTGACAACGAGTTCGTAAGCCTCAGGTCTCAGGTTTAATGCCGTGAGATAAATCAAAATCCCCTTTCCCATTGACTGGTTGAAATCCGTAGTTTGACACATCCTCCTGTCTATTCCTTTTCGCATTCAAGAAATAAAAGATGGCACAAATAGCTAGTACAGAGCCACCAATCCAGGCTACAACATCGTATCGAAATCCATGGTCAGATGAAGGAGTACCAGTGTCAGTGAAAGACGTATTGAAGTGCTCATGGTCTTCCCTAATAAAAAATCATAATCGGCACAAAATGAATAACATCATAATTTAAGAACAGGATATCTAATACAGTAGCAGCAGAATCAGCATGACGTCATGAATTATGACTTCCATGACTCATCTTCTCACACAATCAGTTTACGGTGATAAGGTTTATACATAGCTTATGAATTACAATTTATCAAGTCGTTAATATATGTCGACATTTAACATGTTAAAATGTGGGCGATTTTTACTTACATCGGCTCAGGAGTTGTACTACTGGTTGAAGTAGTTTTCTGGAAGCTGAATTTATTCGGGTATACAAGAGGATTTCCTTCAACTGTTGGCAATTGACATATGAATAAAGATAGCCCCACGACACCAAAGACCACGGCGACATTTGAAAGATTATGTCTTCTCATGATAATCATGATGGACTCGATTGTGTTAATAAATTAACAGCAAATCTTTAACTTCTATTTGCACATAAACTCAATGCCAAGCCGCTTTTAGAGCATCATGCTTTCAGTTTTGCAAAATAAATTATGGAAAGCCAAGGACAGGTGCAAATACTTTTCCAACCACTCTCCTCCGCACCGGATCCAGAACTCTTTCTGAAAGGTAAGCTTGTCGATGGATGAACGATGAACGAATAAGGTAAAGGTGAATAAAGAAGTAATAACACGGCAGAAAGGGGTTCAACGAATCATTTATGATACGATTTAATCCTTCTTCACTTCACAAGTACTAGAGTGATTGTCGGTTTGTGTTAGTTGATACAATTTGATAATGTTCCTTGGCAAGTATATGTCTAGCCTTCTCCCTTGTTTTGCAAATACAATATTTCACACAAAAATTAACCCGCAGCAATATCCCCTGCGTTCATACGAAGTAACCATGTATAGCATCTCAGATGTTACACAAAGATGGTTCTCTGCAAAAAACAAAGAAAATCACAAGCCCAACTTAAGCCTTTCTTAAAGCTTCTCAACCGTTCAAGTTTCCCTTTTGTCTGAGATTAATATCGCTTTGAATCACTTATTGTTTCCTTTTGAAACTTATTCACGCACTATTCACGTTCCATCGTGTGCATTCCCAATTAGCCAGTATACACCTCTCTTGGAAATGAGGTAACATGTGTTTCAGCTATTTCATGGTGCTCTTGACAAATTAAAAAGAATAGCAATGAATGGTTGATGGTGTGGCTCGTATGCGTCTTCGAGAAATCTCCATTGTCTCACTTTTTAGTTGTGCAACGACGACTGAATCAGTGAAATGAGTTGAAGCGACTGAGACAACACTCGGGACTGCTCTCATCACAAAATGGTTTGGCAAAATCATGAAAAAAATGAAATGGCAAATGGAAGGAACGAAAATGTCTTCGTTAGGAAAAGGAATGTTGATTGTAAGCATATACGCATGCACATGTATACTATATACCTATTATACAAAGCTTACAAAATGTACTCAAGACCTAACCATCATCACAAACACAATAAGAACATATAAAATGCTTTCCGTTTGTTACGTATACAATACAGAGCTGTGTGAGGAAGCCGCAGCAGCAAGAGAGGAAAACGAATTTGTTACGATATAAATATGTAATACAATATTGTTGATACAATCTTTGGTCTTTGCTCTCCCCTGTCTCTGTTTAGGTGATGGACGAAAAGGGATGCGAAATGAGCCACGAAAAACGGGATGTTTTTACGATGATGATTTTGTGTCGCTTCATGGTACAATAATGGAAACCTGCTTTCAAGCTGACTTACAGTGATATTTGACTTTTCATTTGACATAATAAATTGGCTTGCGAGTTTTCTACTTTCCTGGCTTGCCTATAGTGGATTGTCATTAACCAAATGGAGGATAATGAGGGGTATACTTATGCAAAGTGTATCAGCGAGACAAGTAAAACATGAAAAACGTGGAGCTACAAAAGAGATTTATACCATAAGTGCCAAGACTTGTGATACGATACACATAAAATACAAGTGTACATGACATATAAGATGATGAGACAGAGTTTAGATGCGTATTCTACCTCTTTATTTCACAATTTATGATGAGATATTTCGGATGAAGTCAGCAAACTACGGAAAACAAAGAACTCATTCAACACGTTTTATAAAGAGATGAAACCCTGTTGTAGTTTAAAGTTCCCATCATCTCTACCAGTGTGGGAAGGGAAATAGCTAGTGTACATCAAAGATCTTTGTTAAGCGAGAGTAGTGTACTTATCAGTATAAACTCCTACTTAATATTTTTATTTGGATTTACTCGTTTCGAGAAACAGCATAATAACAATGATCATAAACGTGATAGCTCCTTGTAAGCACGTAGAGAACATTTAATGCTAGGAAAAGGAAAATATATAAAAAACTACGCATAAATAATGTACCTGCAATAGCAAACTGTAGGGGAAAATTAACCGATTCACTTCTTTGGTATATTTTTATTTCCTGTAGAGTAGAAGTTCTGTTCTTCAGTACATACTCCACTAACTCCACACACCGGCACGCCACATTTAATTCTTCTTGAGTCATTGTACAGGGTGAAGCAAAATAGGTACATGAGTCTTTGAGACTTGCGCAACCACAAAACAATAATTATTCAGACGACCGTGGTGGCCATGTGTTTTCTTCGGCAATTTTGGACTTGAACTTGACTCAAACTGTGGCACCAAAATTATGTCGGAAAGTGCTATGTAGAATAGTTGAATCGTTATTGCCGATGCTGGCCATTCATTAGTTTTGCTGTCATGCTTATGGATTTTGCATGCTTTCATATGTAATTGTCGTCCATGAATTTTATGCACGAAAATGTAGTTCATTAGTGCTGGTCATTCACATATCATACGTACGTGTATTTAATTACGATCCAGATTTTGCAGAGAGCCAAAAGCTGATGTTGAAATTGTTGAAGTACCATTGACATAGGTTTGTAACTTTTTGCCATTTATGGTGTACAGATACTCATATAAATACTAAATATTTCTTTGATCTTTGAATTCTTTGATAAACGAATGCTAATGAAATTTAATACTGAGCCGTCATAAAAAAAGCATGATGGGCAAGTATAATCACCAAAACTGCTTTTCTACCAAGTTTTTTTTGGGAAAAATTGTGTCCAAAGAAGTTATGTTATTTGAACTCAAATCTTTCCCATTTTTATAGTTTTCATAGGATTAAGAATCAAGTTTATTTAGTTAGCCTTATGATACTTGTGTTTTGAATTGATTTAGTTTTTGAATGGCGTTTAGGGTATTCTACTAAATATTCGGTAGGTATTGTAAAATCACCCCTGCTTTTACTCTGTACTTCATTAACCATTTTTCGTGTACACTAGCATATTTGTGGGATTTCTAGTGCATAAATGATAATTAGTCATAAAAAAATCTCCGAAAATTCAACATTGTATATGGCATTTAAATTTGGCTGGACATTGAGAAACACGTAGCGTAAATTTCTTACATAATGTGTTGCAATTTCTCATAAAAACTTATCAAAGAAAACTAAATAAACACAATACAAACTTTAAAAAATAAATCACGGGTGCGGTTGTGTGCTCTTTGGTTATATTTATCTCTTTGATACTAATATTGACAATGATTATACATACGAATATCTAAACCTAAACCCCTCAATTGTACATGAATAGAATTCTTTTGTTAATGAAGTAAATACGTACGTACCTATTCAAAATCACAACTGAAGTAAACATGAAAAACTAAACGTTAAGTGTATCAAACAAACAAGACCATGAACATACATATTAACATAAAGATCTTTTAACAAGACTAATCGTAAGTTTAAGGCTTCATTTGTCATTCTGATTATTATGATTTGTAGATTTCGCAGAGTTTTGAGTATTAGTAGTGCATGAATAATATCCTTGTTTTAAAGCGACAGGATGATATCTACATTTAACTCCGCATAATCTCACAGTATGTGATTTAACGTATTACCTTCAACCTTATAAAATCAAAAAACGAGTTCGTGATTAATTCATCGTAGCTGATTTGTAAATATATAATTATATTCATAAATGCAGTCAACTATGTTATGTTCTTGTCAAATTTACGATTGGATTTTCAAATATACGGAGATGGAGATTCTTCAGGTATCCGATCCGAACAAAGGGAGATATCGTGTTGATTTAGAAGACATGCTAAGCCACGAAAATATCTGGAACAACCAAAAAACAAATTATGAATTTCTCAGGCAGTATATATAGTGCATAAAAGATCGGCATTTGGATTGGGATCAAAATCTGGAAGTCACACTGTGTTAATTATGTCTAATTACCATAATATTTTTTGTCGGCGAATGCATTTGAGTTGTTATTGTCCTGAGTTGTGTTATACGTGGCTTCTGTCTGGAATTTCGATAAATCAGTGTGCAAAGAAGGTGGATCTGTATGAAAGAGTATTATACAATGTTGTATGCCAATGAAAGTTAGTGATGAATATAAATGTCAAAGTAGTATTCTCCGAAATAAATTAGTTCAGACTTCAGACTTATAGCAACGAATGTAAGCAAACGCAGAAAGAATCATCCTGCAACTTTTTAAATTTCGGTATCTATAATAGACCTATGAATACCTTCTTAATCCATCTACTGTATCTATACCATTTTCATATTCCTTGTGCTTTTCAGCGTGTTTTACAAAATGTGTGCCAATTTAGTTTACTTAAAAACTGATATTGGGATATTGTGATTTTACTAAAATTGAAGCCCTATGAATTAGATTGCACCTGAGCCTTGTAACTGTAGGTCAATGCTTAAAAATGTTTAAAGAGTAAATGCGTCCCACTATTTATCTAACTCAATAAAGTCTGATTTGAATTGCAGTCTTGTTTCAGTCTCAGCATCAATTACTTACCTTTGTCCATTCGAAACGGATTTAGTAGTCCAATATGACCAGTATAATGATGTCCACAAACGCGATCTTGTTCAGTACTCTCTTCATCTTCTACACTGTCTCGTCTTCCACGAAGTTTCAAAATGCAAGATCGGAGACAACAGAAGTATAATCCGTACATAACACAAAACAACAACACAATATAACAAAGGATTGTAGCCACAAACAAAAATATCTGAATGTAATACTCCGCCTCCGGCTCCGCCATGATTTTCCAATATTTGCGAGAACGGCAACACGAATTTAAGGAATATAACCACCAAACCAATAGTTCTTTGGCAATTAATCTTTGAAAAGTCTTAGTTCTCCTGAGATTGATTGGAAATTACCAGAGACTCCAGAACAAACATCCTCTTCTATGATGCATATTCTCTCTGATTTGCTTTAAGCCTAAATTGTGATCGTGTAGTGCGTAAAAAAAGCAACTCTCTACTCAACTGCTCTCAACCATGCGTATGTGTTTATGAGAACAAAAAACTAAACAAGCGAAAACCAGTGGTTACAGGTTGCAGTGAGCACCGATTTTTACGTGTGATGGAGCATGCAGCATAGGAGTAATAGTTTTCTACACCTATAGAGCTTTTCTAAGATATATGCTTTTACATTACTTTTACACGTTCTTTAGAATAGAAACAGAGTGGACGCTCATGAATCGACAAACACATCTCATTTCAATTTACCATAATCACAACATTCACAACATCACAACTGGAGATTTTCCATTTTAAGCTGTCCCATATATGTTCCCTAGCCTTCTCAATTTACATTTTTACATGTAACATATATATACCTAAATCATTTGCTTCATAGCATGATCAGAATCTGTTATATGTATAGGTATATGAGCATGTCACTTTTTTCCAAACACGACTGTTTGTCTAGTAATATGCATTTTGATGAAGTATGCTTATAGTGTAGTTAATAGCCTTTGGCTACAAACACACCTTCCAGGCATCTTCGTATTGAACCAGCATCGCTAGTGAATGATGATGAGGTTCCAAAATCCATCACGTAAGGGAGTTCCAAGTTCCAATGATTATGCTATTATAGTCAACTGGAGATTTCATCAAGATGTGGTGGTGAACATCAACAGTAGAAGAAGCTCCCTTTCGTAGAAAAACGATCCGTAGGTAGGTGGACAGGTGACGATATTTTTTACATGTATTGATATTGGTGCAACCTTGGACTGGAATTTTTTAAAAGTGAATGTCAGACTTTGCATTTCCAGTGGTCAAAGCATTACTTAACACATTTGATTTGAATTCGGCTCACGAAAGGCGCATTATATTTACATTTTACATGCATTCAACATTCGATCTTATCTTTGGCGTGCCATGTTAATATTCGTAGCTTAAGTGACGCCTTGACTGTGTGTGTTGATGTTTAAAGCAAAATCTTAGGATAAGTATGAAACACTGACTTCGTCGCAAGTTGAGTGGGACATTTTATGTGTTTTATTGTGATGATGAAAATAATAGTATAAACCTGAATAGAGGTTTAGGTTCAAATAGAATGTTTAGACTCTTAGATGCTGAACTTAATTAACTAGCCAACGCAGAAATGGAGTCCCCAATTGTGATGATATTCGGGGATTTAACAGCAACATCCTTTCATTTGGTGACAGTTGCATCAAATGCATTATTTACGTACTTCAAGATAGTAAATAGAAGCATTCCCGCTGACAAATATTTCGAATTTTAAAATTTCCCCACGGTCCTCATGAACAAAATTTTTTCGACTTTTTATTCATGGTTAATTTGGAGGTGAAGTGCTAGTCTAAGATTTTTTTGGTCAATGTTAAATTCTTTCAACTGTGTTGGGTTAAAAATTGTTCAAAGTCGCCTGTAGAATATTTAACTATCCAGCTCAGACGTTTTAAATATCGGCGATCGTCAGCGAGACAGAAAAAACCATTCTTGTGCAGAAATGTCTGAAATCAGACTCACAAAAAACGAATAAATTCAAAATTCAACCTGAATTCAAGTTTAACTCGATGTCTAAATAGCAAAGCAAACTTATTTGGTACGACCCTTAGAATAGTATAGTCCGACCTTTGATTCTTTACAAACCCTTGACTTCGATAATTGGAGCGAAGCGAGCGGATTTTTAATAGAAACTGACAGGATTTGTGCTTAAAATTCATGCAGGAAATGAGCCAGTATAGTGAAGGGAAAAACAAGTATTTTATTGCTACTTGTACACGTAGGAAACCTCAAAATATGTATGAAGAATGTCTGCTCTAAACAAATAGTTTGGAACAATCTAAATCTAATAATGGTTTCCCAAATAGTGAAACAAAAAATATTTACATTTTTTTTCAATATTAAAGGGGAAAAACTTCAAGTAACAAGTTAAACTGATTTTCTTCGTTTGTCGTTCTTTTAACCGTTTTTTTCCTCCCCCTCTTTTCCTTTTTTTAATTTTTTCCCCTACCTTTTTTTCTGTTTTTAAGAATTTCCCCCAAAATTTCCCGCTGACTACGGCATAATGCCTGTGAGCATTGAGTCAGTCAGCTATATGTCAAGTGCATATTACACAACGCGTTGCACAGTCATCTTAACCACCAACTGAGTAATTCTATTCCATCGTCTATTGGCAAATATGTATGCATATAAATAAAACATTACAATAGAAAGTATGAATACTACAACTACAATATTCATCAGTAGATAACAATTAAATGTTTAAATGTTTGTAAACAATTCATTAAAAATGTTTCGTACTAAATGCTTAAAGGTATTGTTTGCACAATGTGATTTATAAGAATTTCAAAGGATAAATTTCTTCTAAATGTGTCTCCTCTGTTTGTAAATAAAGAATCAATAAAATCGTATGTTAAATCTTACTCAATTGAGGATTGCAACTTTTGTCATAGAGTTTCATTCACAGCAAAATGACGCTTTAAAAAACTATATTCCAAACCATTCATTCTGAAGAAAACACTCGTTTGCATAAGATTAAAGCTTTATTTATGCTGCATAACTGCACACTGCCATTTTACATACATAGTTTTCGTATGTAAAATCAAATTATTATTAACCACTTACATATACACGGGTAACAATAACGGAGTTCATGCCATTTCAATCCCTGGCGGCTACGTTTAAAGTTAACAAATATTGCAGATCTTCTCAATTAGAGATACATAGAAGGTCAGTTAGAAGAGAAGTTTTCAGTACGATGAAGTGGCGATGATGTGAGCGTATAGGAGATAGCCTCACTAAAGAAATTTGCATAATAATTTCGACCAATTTTCAATGAGTTTGGCAGAAATTAATTTGCACCTACATAATACAGTCACAATTTCAAGTACGTACAATAATTTAAAGAGTAGCGTCTGAAATAGTTTACGCTGGATTATCCCGAACAAAAGTTGCTGGAAGGGATGATATATCGTCGTCCTCCTCTTCTATAAGTATAAAATTAAAGAAATACTTTTATAATTGTATTCATAAGAAACGTTGTCAGTATTAGTCTGACCAAATCGTAAATTCGTACCTCCAATAGGAGTATTCATAAACGACCCACGTGTATTTTTCCTCCCACTTCCCAGGCGGGATCCTCCAAAAGTGCGAATAGGATCTCCTAAATTACTACTGGAAGGAACACTATTATCATCAGCGACTAGAATTTTAACATCACAGCTTGCATTTGAGTTAGATGGCTTCTGATCTTCAGATCCAAATTCTACAAGGAAAGATTAATGTAACTTAAACATTTCACGCCCACAATAATAAAATATATTTTACATTTATTTCACTCACCAGAATATGGAACTCCTGCATCTGCAAATCCCCACCCTTTGCCAGCTGCCTCTCGAACAGTTTTAAATATTCTAGCTCTCGCGCACACAAATCCAACAAAACAAAATACTGGAACGATTAGAATTGTCAGTCCCATAAATATGATTATCACAGTAGAAAAGTACTTCAGTTCAGGTTTATTCTGCGTGCCGTCATCATCAGGTACAAACGGCTCTTGTAAGATTCCACTACTTGCATTGTGAACGTCACTCGAACCAATTGGAAACATACTCCCAGCAGTGATGTTGTTGACTAATGTTGAAGTTTCGAAAGCAATAGCGTTAACTATACTGGTTACATTTTCAACCACAACAGATGAGGACGAGTTAGCCATGGTTTTTGGGTGAATTTATGCAAGATATTTCTTCAATGTGAATCTCCGCAATTCAATTGTCACTCATTACCTGTTCAACAGAAGGAGAAATACACGAATTAAGCACTGATATTCATCACACGTTATTGCTGACGGTGAATAATACAATTGAGAAAATTTCAAACACTTATATTCATGCATAATAACGCAAAAATTCTGTAGCTAAAAAGAAGTACAATACAGCATATTTGGTAATGTGTAATCCTAATCCATCAATCAAAATGCTTATATAAAATCTATCCCAAAATTTAAACGAACAAAATTGGTGGTTTGGCTTGTGCTAAAACTAAATTGTGATGAAACAATTTATGTCTGAGTGATGCCATTAAAGGAAACATAAAACACACAAGGACGCACTCACTAAGGTTAAATTTTATGAATACAAAATTTTCTACTTTCTTTTCAGCCATGCTCCTAATTTTACACACTTATATAGTTGATAAAACTAAAGGTTTGCCGACAACCAAACAGCTCACATGTAAACATTAATAATTGTTAATTTCTTAACTAGCAAAACTTTGTGTTAAAATGAAACTAACTACTAATTAGTTTTATGTTATGCAAGTAAATAAATTATTTTATTGTAATGTCTATATAACTGGCACATTACATTGGCGCGATGATGATAACTATAAGAGATGATACCATAACTGAACACTCCAACTTTTATAATCCAAGTCTGTTGCTCATTACAAATAGTGGAATTAAATTGCTATTCTATTCAGGGTTTCTCGCGCCTCTGGTAATTCCTATGTTAATGAGTAGTATTTCGACTGCATTTAATGAATTGTGTTGGCACTTTTACAGAACAATTGATAATGATAACTATTGACTATGGAAGTCTCTCGCTTGAATCGTATTCTTATTTAATTTGATTGATTGATAGTGCCGATAGCTTCTGCTGCCGAAAGTACATTGCAGTATACAACGTAGCTGCGTAGACCTACCTAAAATACAAAGTATTCCATTCTACTGACAAGTTGAGACTGCGATAACATCAAAGTGGGATCAAGTAATTTTTCGTTTCAAAATTTATCAAAGTATGAAAGAGATCTCTCATGAGCTCTGAAAAAGTACCACTATATAATCTATAATTTTCAGTCAGCTATATAAACACTCGAATTCAGATTGATGATCGGAAGGAAGTGTAATAAGGAGAGATACCTCCGTTACAGAATCCCACGATTTGGAAAGACGTGCAGATCATGACGTGCATAAAAAGTAGCTTCCTTCAGTCTTTTTTTATAATATAACCATCGTAGAGCTTAAATGATTTAAGATGATATTTTAATACACAACGATGAAAACTACCACTATTCATGCAAATCAAACTTAAGCGGAAACGAAGTTCCAAATTAAACTCCTAACTTTGGCTAGCTTTAACGATATCTCTACGGCTTTACATTAAATTAAGCTGAAAGGACCTTGCTCAGATGGTTCTGTATAGCAATTCTGCCAACTTCAACATTCAATTAAATCAAATATTTTATGCTAGATGCACTAGTACCCAAAGAATTAAGGAAGAATGATAAAAATTACAGCAGAGAAGAAGCAGAATGCATACGTTGTAGAATTGTTGTACGCTGTACAAGCGTGGTGCGCTGCACTCATATTGTTTTTGCAATACATATAACTTTTCCCGTCGTGCGTAAATAATTCATTTAGGTTGGTTACACACATATTGATGAACCAACATAACATGATGATGAGTCATCATAAAACTGTTATTGTGCACAACCACCTTACATCAAACGCTCGACAATTTTAATTCAGAGCAATGTCAAGCTGTTAAATAACTAAAGAAAATCGATCCACCGCTCCAGTTTTCCAGTTCTACTTTTTCAACTTTCACATTCATATCACGTCACAAAACGATTGCTGGTGGTGTGACGTACATGTTTTCTTATACTAGAGCTGGTGCAAGGATAAAAGAGCGCAGACAGAACGGATGACGGAGAATACCAGTAAACTTTGAGTACTATAAATAAATAATATTTTCATGATATTTTACAGCTTTTCGCCCACTCAGCCCAAATGAAATTCATCACAATTGTATGATACAACTCGACCGCTGGACGTTACAAATATAGAATAGAAGTCTAATCCGAAATTTGCAAAGTCTTTAGTGAAGTGAAAGAAATACGTGCCACTACAATCTACAATACTCATTTGTTTTTTAATGTTGCAATCATTTCAATACTATACTGATACCCCTGAAAATAACCAAAAACTTCACATATACCTAAGTACATACACGATTACAAGAAAAAAGTGTAGTTACTCTCACAGATTACAGATAAATGAAATACAATGTCAAACTGAGGACACGTCATTCTTACTTACATTCATAATATCCTATCCCAAACCGAACATTGACCACGACTTGCAATTTCCTCATGCCCACGGTACACATACATAACATACTTTAGCATGACCAACTAATCAAATTCCTGAAGTCTTGAGTGATTCAGCATATCATTCTCCTTAACTTCATCCAACGCCTCTCAACTTTGTAACTTCACCTTACTCACTTTCAAAAGATTAATTACTACACGATATCCTGAATAGAGGTGCGTAAACCTCTGAATTGTCAAAAATGTGAATAACACAGCTTCCACAATAATCTTTAAAAAAATTCCAGTAGTATATGATAATATGATGATATGAGTTAACGCACCGAAAATTATCACTGGAACTGGCAAAGTATGTAGTACAATGCACAGCTCAGCAACCCAGTTCCACTGTGTTTAATAATGCAAATGCGGAGTGAGTGAACAAGTGGAGAACATATGTGTGTAACGGTAGAAGGAATGGATAATGATTTTGGTGCTGCTGCATGAAATACACAATAATCTATCATACATGCAAGTGCATGAACAAATATATATATACTAGCCGAGAATTGTTTTCATGATCTTGATAAAAGCAGACCGTATGTATGTGTGTGTTTCCTGTTTTATGAAGAACTCGCATGCTGATCTCGCTCACAGTCACATGTCTGCTTTGTCCTTCTCAGAGAGGAGATGAGAGATAGCATTGGAGTAGGGCAAAGATCTTTGAAGATTGTACAAGGATATCCGTAGCCCATATCCTATTATTTCATTCCGATTTTCGTTTCAACCCTGAATTATCTCCGCACACGTAAATCTATAAACATTTAACGTACCCAAAACATATTTTTCCACTTACTGCAAGGAAGAACTCGTTCCGGACATAGAGCCAACAACGTAGCCCACTGAGCTCACACTGCAATAGAAGCAACGCCTTCCGGGAATGACGTTGATGAGTAACTCCAATTCAACAATATAAATCTGACGCAGAGCTGTACTTGTGCTACACATTTAGGTAGGTATCTACAATTCCTAACTGGCAAGACGGTTAAAGCTGCGATTTATTTTGGTTTATCCCTTACGCGGATATACTTTCACTGTTTTCAATTAGAACCTATATTCCTTTCCTCATCTCATTTTTCTTAATTGAGATGGTCGAGACTGATAAAATGACAAACTTCATACATGTATGTAGTATGTGATCAACACTAAACGCTACAAGGTTTCATCCCAAAGTATTTCCCACAAACAGCGTCCAGTACTTTACGATATTCGAAAATCTATCTCCCTTTAATAAAATAAATACTATTAATATCAAACGATCGCGATTAAGATTATTAAGAAGCAGACCTGCAGTGCTTTGCACTAGCGACACGATAGTACTGATATGGAGAAGCCAGAAAAGGAAAACGGCAATACTGTTTTTTATAACTATTGTCGATTTAATTAATATGGTGCTGCTGACTAGTGCTAACTACTTTTTTCTCAAAAAGTCCAATGGAGAGAGAACCCAGTACACATTGCGCTGCCACTCATGTTAGTTACGATAAGACTACTGACTTTTTCTACACTGCTTAACTATAATAAGTTTAGCCCATGCAAGCACACATAGACATCCTGTTTTGTCCGATACAACACAACTCAAGGTAAAAAGGTATCCTTATTCGTGATGCTTGTACTGCACTGCGAATATGAGCGCTATTATGCCCTCTATTACAGTTTTTCAGTAGTGAACCCTCGCATTCCCTCACACAGTGCTCTCCTCCATAAGTAAATGGTTAAAGCTATATTGCAGTGCACTGCTGGCAGAAGCGAAGAAGAATTCTTGAATGAGCAGGCACATATTTTCATTCTTCTCATTTGCAGCTTATGGGGTTTTGGTTGTTTTGATAGTGGACAAAGTTGACGAAAATGAACGGGCTAGTAGGCACGCTTCCATGGAATGTATGCATACATACTCCCACTATATGAGCCTCTTGGATGCATGTTTTAGAGAAGGCAACGCAAACATCATTCTCTTCTCGTGAAGTGAAGCCCAAGTTGACCCAGCTATTCTGAGTAAAGCTTGGGATGCATGTTTAAAGCTGTGAATATGGACGTACGATACATTTACTAGTACGTAATGATTCATTATGTTGGAAAGTTGTTTATCTAGCAGTTACCAGTCGTGCAAAAAAGTTCGACGTCAGACATGACACAAAAAGCTTGTGCACACTTGCCTGGTTATTTACGCATTTTAATACTTGGTTCTGAGTTCTGACCCTGCTTGCGAGTATTATGTTGAATGTGACATTCCTTCTCACAGGTCACATTTAGAGTTGAGAGCCATGAATATAATTATGTAGCTAGGTATGAATTCCATGTTCAATATAAAACTAGTTTTTCCAAGTTTCAAGGCGTCAACATTTAATGGTACGCTTTCAGGTTGGCATATGACTATGCAGAAATACTACTACAATGGACATCAAACGCTTAGGACGTAGACGATTGCCAATTTGGAGTTATGCTGCTGTCATGCAGTTATAAACATAAACGAAGATTATGAATATGCAATATTATGCTCGGTTCTTCCAGCAGAGCATAATGCAATGAAAGCTGTCCTGGGTTGGTAATAGGAGAACACAATAATCCATGAATATAATGACTACTACTACTGTAAAAAGTGTTATTACATGCCCCATGAAAAACAGAAATATAACGTGCATGCATGCAGATATTTCTAGGTGCATACGATATAATAGCCGCTCCAATGACTATTCCGCGATGAATATGAATGAATGAGGCGTCAATATAGTGATTGAAACGAAACTCAGCTAATCGTATCACTTAGCGCTCACTGAAACTAAAAGTCTTAATTGATTTTTGCCAAAGTTAGAAAGTTATGTGCAAAGAAATAATCTGTTCAAAAGTCACGCTTCACGCTGATCATCATACAACATACATATATAAATCCAGCGTATATGAATTGGCATAGTATGCTATACGCTGTACTATGTGTTTTGTAAAAATACTATGATTAATTTTATACCGCCCTACCGACTAAACGAACAAAAATTGATTTTCCAGAAGTCATTTTTTATGCATAGAAAAATAGAAACTGTTCATGACTTATATGACCGTACAGTAACCTGTTCCATGAATGTGTTATTCGATTCAATAAAAATACCAAAACGTGCAGGTACATACATTCATATGCTAACTATAAATACAAATTTTTATTTGCAACTTTCATTGCTCTTTTATCATATATCATGGAACGATTTTATTCAAAACGTTTATTTTCATTTTTTCACAAGTAATGCATGTTCTTTAATAAGATTTTTTTTTACCAGAAAGGGTGGGTTTTTGGTAAATAAAGTCAGTCTTACAATAAACTTGGCCCAAGCATTTTTTAAAACTAGTTTTGATTCGTTATGCGATAATCCATTGCGTGGAAATGTAAATGTCGAGTATAAAAAAGGCTTAAATTTCGCTCAGCAAGTTGTCAGCCCCATCGAGACAAATCTAAAGGTTGACACCGTTTTCACACATTTTCGTTGTTTGATAATTCTGTAAAAAACAAAAGGCAATCACTTTGCTTACGAGAAGTACATTGTAAATTGGAGCGTTCAAAAAAACAAGATCAACTTACGGGAATAGGGAAATTCAGCGAACATTTCGGTATTACGATCAAACATTCCTCCCCCTGCTAACCGCTCATTTGTTGTTATTCTCTGGTCGTCCTTTCTTCGAATTCTGAGAACCAAATAAAAAATCCCGAAGAGACACAATGCCAACAAAGCAACACTACTGATCATCCCTATCCTTTGTTCTAGATCAGTGTGGAAAAAGCTTGCAGAATCCTGCTTTTCTTGTCCTAGTTCTATGAAAGAAATTTCTGGATCCATTTTTCTGAATTTTGAACTTAAGAAACAACTATGTTGAGTTGCAAACAAGTGTGCAGACAGCGGGGCAGTGGCACACTGTACTGGTTCTAAGCAAATACCTTATCTAAATCTAAAACTGTGAACTAAAATAAATTGAAAGGAGAGACCATGGAAGATTAGTATTACAGCTGAAGAAAAAAACTAGATCCAAAGCAACAAATGCACAGCGAAAGTTGCAAGACGCTTTGTACTTTGTAGTTGACCTTGTAAATATGAAGGAGTGTACCCAGCACAATGGTTCATAAATCTATCAAAGAAAGATCGCGGTTCGCCAAGAAAGATACAAAAAACCCTGTCCGCTAAAAATAAATTCATTATTCTATGCAGATTTGCTGACTATCCGTTCGCAAATGAATTCCAGGGGATGCGGAGCGGATGGATGGATAAGTTAAGTTCCAGGTGAGAAAATGATGTTGCTAATTGGCAGTATTATTTGGAATGCTTCAAATGAAGACTTTCATCATGATATTTTTAACAAATTTCCAGCCTGTGCAACATGTTGTCTTGAGTGACATAATGTTCCACTAATACTCTTCTTCACTACACTACTAATTCTAAACTAAACTACACTAAAGTAATTCAGCTGATGAATAATGAATGATTGGTATAAGCTAAAACGTGTGGTGTTGGTATAAGATGTCGCTTAGCTTACTAAGGTGTTAAAATAAATCGTGAGAATACTATATGAACAACATATTAACGCCTTGCAACTTCCTATCAATTCTTCCGTATGCTTCAGTTTCATTTCCTATTTTTTGACGTCAGAAAACATTGGGTAATTTAACGAGTTAACCTTAAAAGATATGCTGTAGTGTTAGTATCACGCATATCTATACATAAAAGTCAACACATGATTACTTTTTGTCATCAAACAAAAATATAATTATATTCACATTCCATCGTCGTAATGAGTAATGAGCTTTACTCCATTTTTGCATACACTGCTATATGTAGTAGCTATATGTTTGGATGTTCACTTTTGTTAAGGTATATGACTTTAGTAGTAAAAGTGTGGTCGCGTGGTATATGCAAGAAAAGCAGTTGAGGGCATTCACAATTGGCTTATTCACAAATTTATTACAATTAGTCCAGTCTTCGACATCAATAATGGGATTTAAATAAAAGGGATAACTTTAAGTATTACGATTAATTTTAGTACGTTATACGCGATAATTAATATTTGGTAATAAGAAACGGATGATGAATCGAAAACAGTAATATAATACAAAAACTGGGAGGAGAGTTATAATATGCTTTTCAAAAACTTTTAAAAAAAATCTCCGTGTTGCATGCAAAATATTTACGTGACATAAATGTTGATGATGTTAAGTACTTATTGTGAGTAAGTTTAAATTAGGAATTTAAAACAATATTATTTACACGTTCACTACACCGTTTTCAACCACATCTTTAGCTAAAATACTGTTATACTTGATTTTTTGTACACGTCTATTGACACAAAACGTACATATTACGTGGTAAAAGCAGTAGTTTAAACTTAAAATACAAATGGCGATGAATATAACAAGTAGAATTATCAAAACAAGTATTGAAATTTCTATTGTACTGAGATCGACAGGAGACTTGCCCCACTTGAGAGAAGGGATCCATTGTTGACTATCAAACTTGTGATAGGTTCTATGATCAATTCTGTATAAAAAAAAGTTTCATTAAACTAAAATGTAAGCATTTGCACAAATAATTTAATTGCAATAATTGCAAAAAAACAGTACGTTACTTACTCTCTATTCATAGCTTTGTAAATGATAAAAGTTTCTGGAACAATTTTCCAATATTCTAACTGCGGGCTTAAAAGTGAGTCTTCACCGTAGCAAAGGGGAAGCAATGTAAGTAGAATTTGACCACAAAACGCGATCATCCTGAGGTTAATATAATTAAATGCCATTTTATAATGCAAAGTTATTCTTCTGAGTAACGAGATTTAACGAATGACAGAAAACAAGGGTATAACTGTCAGTTTAAAGAGGATAATAGCATGTTTAATGACTTTCAACATCACAGTTGCTGTGAGGTGGCAGTAATAAAAATTTGGTTGGTTGCTGCTGGAATATTTGTTTTCAAGAAAATGATTTAAACTTAATTTAGGTTAAATATTCCACTCTCTTATACTCATGATTCCACACACCGCACAACACAACTTTCACCTGTTTATCCTCTTCCTAACCTTTACAACAACTGGGATTTTTGGCGAAATCATTCCCCGTCAAGAGCTGTTTTAGCAAACAAGGAATTCCAACAATGGAATCTAATTGAGTTGTTTTCCTTAATATAAATTTAAATCCAAAATGGTAATGGTTATTTATCCGAATGTGAACAGCCACGTCCTGCAGAAGAGCATCATGCAAGTGTTTTGATAATATGGTAAAATATGCAAAAACCCGGAGATTATGCTTAAACTTACTTGTCGTCTATAATAATTATAATTACATTACATATTAATGAACATGAAGATACAGGTACATGAACGTAAATCACAGTTTGCACGAAGGTGTCGTTAAAAATCTCATTAGCATGAAAAATACAGCTATCGCCAATCTCAACATGACATTTCTGCTACTATCCAACCCTGTTTTTCTCTTGATTCAATTGGTCAAACTGGATTGAGCTAGTCTAAATAACTTTAGACTCCAGTTTACATAAACTAATATAGCAAATGACTGCATGTGGTATTTGGCGAATTTCTAAATTTCGGCTAAAAATAGATCTTATACAATTCATTTGCATTTATATTGCCATTTTGACATGCAGACAATGCAATAATATCCTTCCTGACTGTTCTCTAATAATAAGATCATTTTTATGCGTGGCTAATTATGGCACTGACTTTTGTTTCAGTCGCCAATTGCGAAAAATTCAGAACTATCTTAAATTAGTTGCGTGGAACTTCTCAAAAGGGTTGGAAATCCGGATCTGATGATGGATGAATTGATGAACCATTGATTCCGAAGTTGTGCTAGAAATATGAAACTGGGACATAATTCTTAACCTTTGTAAAAGTAGAACGGAAGGTTTCATAAAATATTAATTCCGAACACCTGCGACTTGCACCACTTACAATTTTTTCCAGAATTGTAACCCTTAATACTAGCTTATTTACTTATTGTCTTAGTCAGAGTTGCGCTTATTTACCCGTTGACAATTTGTTCTTGTGCACATTTTACTGAACTTCTTTCAGTGAGCAAGGTTGCTTGAAGAAATTGCCCAAGTCAGAGAGTTTGAACTTCGGAAACATTTTTAGTAGTGAAAACATAAAAATAAAAATGAAAGGTCCAGACGGCAGTTATGGAGTTTGGGATTACCTCTCGCAAGATTCCGACCACACAAAAAAGTTGTCCGATCAACAAAGCTTATCAGAGAATAAATCATCCTTTGTAAATCCGTTTGCAGCCAAGAAGAAAAACAAAAACCTAAGTTGGATCAGTTCACAGCGGTTAACAGGACGCTTGAAGTTCAGGAGACCGAATGGTGTGTCAGATTTGGAGACATTAAAACCCCACATCGAATTTGAAGATGAGACGGTAACTTGCGGAAAACAATTAAAGAACTACTGTTCTTCCACTTCACTCCATGGCTATCGGTACATTTCAGAACCCAAGAGAACTTTTGCTGAAAGGTATTTATTACGCATGCTTCTGAATGTGATAAATTGTAGGATTAGTTAAATGTAGGATTAAACAAACGCGTTTATGCAAATAATTTGTGGCGATTTATTTTTTCGAAAGATTATTTTGGATGGGATGGTGCATGTTTGGAATTATTAGCGCAGGTTACATGATGAGCAAGATTTGGAGTAAATGGGCAAAAAATCCCGTGCTTACAAGTGTTGCGACAACAAATTATCCGGCAAGTCGTATTACCTATATGCATGATTGTTATTAAATTAACACTTATAGCTCATGTCAATCCATTTTTAATTACACAGGTTACAAACGTGGTATTTCCAGCTGTCACAATTTGTACGGTCAACAAAGCAGTTACTGAAAAGCTAATTATTCAAGGTTGTCGATATAAGTAAGCGCTTTGATTCAAGTTCAATCTAATTACTCAGTAAATTCGAATTTAGAAGATATAATGTATTTTGATTGTTTAAATCCCACTGGACTTTATTCATTTCAAAGTTACACCTTATCTCAAATGCGGACAATTATATCCATGCTAGTTGACCCAGATGCTCGGAACAATGATCACTTTAATGCAGAAAAAATCCTTGTCAAATCTGAAACCGTTCTTAAATATTTACGACTCGTCGCCCCAAAATGTGACGACTATCTACTAACATGCAGGTGGAACTCTGCCCCACTTCCCTGTAAACACATTTTCCGACTTACTCTAACTGATTCAGGATACTGTTGCACTTTCAATGCTATCGAGACAAAGAAGTCAAGGAAAGATTCGTAAGTTATAAAGTATGGGTTCTCACTCACCAATCCCAATCACTGTCGCTACTCATTTTAATGTAATATTGATGAACAGGAAACATGACCTAGAAGTTATGATCCAGGAGGCGGAGTTTGACTACTTGCAGAAAGCAGTATGGGACTATACAGACAACTTCCGGTTAGATAATGGGGGTCTTTCTCAGGCAGAAATTGAAAACACAACGAACCCAGCAGACAATTTCAATTGCATTAGGGAGTATGATGATGACTTGTTTCCTGGAATTTGTAAGTACCTCCAGAAATGTAGGGAAAGCACAACCTGCCAGATGAAAAATAAACCTAAAGTTTCTGCTAATTCTGGCACCGATCAAAGTGGCTCTAGTTTTGGCAGTGGTTCAACACCAAGTCAAAACGTGTTAAATATTTTCCAAGATAGTTTTCCACTACGTGTAGCTGGAGCAGGAAGAAGTCGTGGACTGACTTTAATGTTAGATACTTTACGATGTGATTCCATCCCCACAGACTCCTTCAAAGGATTAAGGGTCAGTAATTATGTGAGTATTATGATGATGGAGATAGACATAAAGCTTAATTGTTCTGATTGTTCATAATTTTTTGGAACAGATTTTAGTTCACAACGCAGATGATTTTCCAGCAGTTGCTGAACGAGGATACATTGTAGGACCTGGAATGGAAACTCAGATTGGCGTTACAGCCACAGAAACTTACTCTGCTGCTGTTTTGCATGAATTCAGTTCTGCAACTCGGGGTTGCTTTTTCCCAAATGAATTCCCATTAAAGTTTTACACGGAATACAGCAGATCAGCATGTGTGGTGGAGTGTGAAACTGAATTTATCAATAGGGAGTGCAAGTGTGCCCGCTACTTTGCGCCAGGCAATTATTCAATTTGCAATTTAAAACAGCACACTGAATGTGTAAAGAAAGCTATCGGTAAGTAAGTGTGATTGGTACAAGGTACAACAGACATTAACTTTTATATATTTTGAAAATGGATTCATGTGTGCATTTTTTCGTAGACATAATTCAAAAGAAAACACTTCCTATGGCTGTGACAAAGGATGACGGTAATTTTTGTTCCGATATTAATAAAGCTTAACATTTCAACTGAAATCGAGCTGATTGTGTGATATTCCAATTTACAGAAACATTATGTAAGTATATCATCCGTTGTATACCTTCAGCACTACCTACTTTGCTCCCAGATACCATGTCTTCAGCACTAGGCACCTTGCCACCTAATACAATACCCCCAGGTACGGTAAGTACGAGGTGCTTGGTGCTCTAGGTATGGTGTCTGGAATCTGGTGATGGTGCTGGAGACATGTCACAGTATATCACCGATAAAATGATACGATGTATCATATTATGTAGTAATTTGGAATGTACAAAAATAGCTTTTTTCCTCTTTCAATTTTATTTCTTCCAGCCAGCCTGGGTGGAGTCATGTCACTTTGTCTTGGGTTCTCGTTACTGTCTTTGGTCGAGGTGCTGTACTTCTTTACAGTGCGTATTTGGATCGATAAAACTCGACATAAACTTTCACTAAATACTGCAACCATCACTGTATCCGATGCAAGTAAAAGTTAACTATTTATGCTATGCTTTATGCATGCATACAAGGTATTGAAATCGGAAATATATTCTGGTCAGCTTTTAGTGATATCATTAGTTTCCAATTTATTGTATGTCAGGTCACTTCTTTTAAACCATGACTAATCAACTAAAAGGAGTTTTGTAGATTAGAAAACTGACACCCTTTAAGCCTTTTTCAGCGTTTTTCGGTCAAGAATAATAGAAAAAAACGATGGGGCTCTATTGCACTGCTAAAGTGACTTTCCTGAGAAATATTATATGCATGATTTATAAGTTTTAACCACTTTTACCAAATTAAGAAGCATGATCTTTGGGTATGAATGCAGGTGATAAAAATGCTTTATTTTAGAAATAGCTAGGAAATTTAAGTATAATAAAATCAGTGTTGGATGAATAGGATTCAATTTCGCTGACTTGTGTTGCAGTTTCATATATTCTAGTTCTTGTTTAAAACCAACAATTTTTTAGTAATTACCTATTATAATCAATTGTAAGAGCAATTTTCGTTTTGTCTAAATTCATGCGTGTGTGGACCGAAAATTCGGCTATTAAAATGTCTTTTTAATGCTATTATAGTATATTATTTTAACTATTCTTGATGAATGAAAACACGAAGGTTGAAAGTTATGGTTAACAACTTCCTTGCAGTTACTTGCCATCCGAGTCTGACTAATTGTGAGACTACACAACTAAAGAATGGAATAGAAATCAAATAATATTAAAACACTAGAAAGCCCGGTATGCGCTAATCGCACAATGATCCAATCCAAATGTTTCAAAAAGGTCACCGAAAAATTAGGGGGGGCTGCGCATTAGCCCCCTTTGTGCATTAGCTTACAAATCGATTCTAATTCATCATCAATTCTTAACATGGTTCCAATTGATCTTTTTGGTGTAGAGTCATTTTAATTATGCGCATACGAATTATGCATCAAGTTGCAAATAGCAACGCGCATGCGTATAATTCATTTGCAAAATGAATCTCATTTATGAAATCACTTTCACCACTTTACC
>JAHZNA010003891.1:0-10901 GCA_027743935.1 Sinodicranocentrus sp. ZH6 | reverse complement strand
AAATGATTTTTATCCAAAACCAGTTGTCAGGGATATCTATAGTTCGGTTAGATACTTTTTTGGACTATCACAGTGAAAATTAAAATTTCGGGTTCTATCCGCCTTCTTGTTATAATCTTATTCTATGGTTATGTACCTTTTTTATCAAATCTTTCTATTTAACCAATGATGTATGATGATGATGTAGTCTATTAATTTTCTAATGCAGTGTTCTATTTATGTTATAGGGCAAAAAATCGCATTCATTAATATTCATGTAGCTCCGAGAGATGCTCCTCTTGAAATTAATTATCTTACCGATGTCGCGGAGTGGGTGAAAGATAAGTTGAAAATTAAGGTACATGACATGTACGTTAAGCTGACGCTTGACTTACTTGATCTTCCTTTATTTTGGCGAGAGGATTCTTTATTTAATTTTTTATTGCATGTTTGTCTAGAACATATTAATTTTAGGGGACTTGAATGCAGCCTGCGACTACATTCGGAAAAAGGATAAACCATCAATTAGACTTATGAACAATCCAAATAATTACATCTGGTTAATTCCGGACAATTTTGACACGACCGTAGGAAACACGGAGTGTGCTTATGATAGGTAAGATATAAAATATCTGGATTATTAGGACATAATCATTTGATTGTTAGTGGATAGCATGATTTGTGTACATGCCAATTACAAGTTCTGAAACCTGATGTTTGCTTTTATTTACAACAGAATTATTGTAAGCGGTCCCTATCTAGTCAAAAATTGGTTGCCAGGATCTGCTGGCGTTTTTGAATTCGATGAGGTATACGGATTAGATAAGCGTTTAGCATTAAACGTTTCCGACCACTATCCAGTTGAGTTTACATTGCGGGTGGAAAGGGATCTACAAAAAATGGGACGGATCCAGTCTGCTTCAACAACAAGTGTACCTGATAAATTGACATTCTTTGGTGTCGCGTTAGCATTGTCCGATATTCTTTATCTTTATATGTCTGTTAATTCTTAACTACCGGTTTCTGTTCGTATTCGTGACATACATTTGTGACTTTTTAAAATGTATTTTGTTGTATATGGTAATCTGTGATGTATTTTTCCGGTTATGTTACTTACATTTTTCACTCCGATATGCTTTCTCTACTTATCGCAAAAAATATAAAATAGTTAAAATATTTTATGTTATGTTATGTTATGTTTTTGGAAAAAAAACAAGTATTAACCCGAAAAAAAAAGTTCGTGATGAAAACTTCGTGGTGTGTTGCACACGTATCTAAAATATTGATTTTACTTCTAAAACCGGATGCAATCATCCTTACAATCTCAGGCTGCGAAATGGAGCAGTACATAAGTTTTTAGATTTTAGTGCTGTATGCTTCTGATCATTCAAACTTATTGCTTATAACTTTATTTTATTTTTTAGTATATATGCTGCATCTTTGGACATGCTTGCAAATATTCTTCCTCTATTTAAACCTGGCTAATTAATTAGTGAATGGGTGACATAGATGGATGAATGGATGTGGATAACTACATGTAAAAATAATTTTCAAGTTGAACAAAAGTTTCATACATATGAACATATTCAAACAACTACAACCAAAATGGTTCTATTAAGTAAATCCGATTGTATGCAAACATTAACTACGATAACGACACTTACAGAAATGATACTCAACTCTAAAAAGTGAGCAAAAATTAATTACGTCAATGCGAATTACGTAAATTATGCTTACCTGGTGAGACAACGCAGTTTGTTGAAGAATAAAAAAATATTATGATGCATAAAAATGACGTCGCACCTGTACACACATTACACATCATGTCTTTTGTGGCTGGTTACTCTTGGTTTTTTACAGACTGGCCGTCGTGTCTTCTCCATACGACGTATTGCCGGGTTTCGTTCGGTTATTTCTAAGTATTTGCTTCAAGCAACGCCATTAATTTGTATTTGTTCTTCAAGTTAACACGCAGATGTTAAAATAACAAGCCAAACTGTTCTGTTAGTGTTTGTAGAATACCTACATTATGTACTTGTCTGTTTGTCCTTGTCTTTATCTTAAGTCAAAAGTTGGCATGTATAGATTTTCAAAAAGATGATGATACATAAAATATAAAATGAGATCTATTACGTATGACGTACATTTGAGGAGCTAAAAGCTAAAGACGTTAGAAGTCGCGTGAATTCAACTCAACGTGTAAAATAAATATGCTAATGCGTAAAACTAAATTCGTAGAAAAACCGACCAGT
The DNA here is from genome assembly GCA_027743935.1 of Sinodicranocentrus sp. ZH6. Lineage (NCBI taxonomy): Eukaryota > Metazoa > Arthropoda > Collembola > Entomobryomorpha > Entomobryidae > Sinodicranocentrus > Sinodicranocentrus sp. ZH6. The sequence goes on along the minus strand of JAHZNA010003891.1, from coordinate 8,670 downwards.
GAAGTAAGTCCAGGTATTTTAACTTGATTGAGCCCCTATCGTACATATTATGATTCCATTATTAACTACTACATGCTACATATATATGAATATGAATGATAAAAAATACAGAGAAAGCATGTACCTGTCCTCCAGTAAATCTGAAGCTTTTAGACGAAGGAAATATCTGTTAGACGAGTGGTTCTTGATTTTTTTGTGAAACAGATAAAAGATAAAATGCCGTACACACGGCAAGCTTCCTTGTAAGTTGAAACATTGGCAGTGTTCTGTAAGGATCAAAAAGTTGGAGTCATTAACTTCCATTTCAGATACTTTGACTATACCTTATTTGCTTATCTCTCTGAAAAACTGTTTCTCGTTGGATACGCAAACGACTTCAATATGAGTACTGTGTGCAGTGAGGTCTCCTGCAATAAAGGCATTCTCAACCTTTTGCCTGGTTTTGATTTATTGAGCTTTTGGGGGGAGGAATTAGAAGGCTTGTGGAGAGTTTGCAGGATGATTTCTTCAACATTTAGTGCCAATGTCCACTAATTGAAGATATGTCAGTTCAAGAACAACGTAGTAAACTAGTGTAAACTAAAGCAGAAAAGACAAACATTTTTTTTTCTTTCTCACGTCATCAAATACATCAAACTCATCTCATCTTGAACTGACTTGCTTCATCTAGTAAAAACCATTCGTCCGGCGTCAACTAAGTTGGCTTCCAGGGAAAGCACAAAACTTTCATTTTGGCCGTTTTTAGAAATCTCCTTGAAATTGTTATTTCCTTATTGTACACTTCCTATTTCCACAAATATATAAATTATTGAACTATATAAGCGAATATTCGCATGCGAGTACATTAATATATACTTGTTCTCGTCCCTGCTCTTGGACTATTGGAGACCGATCAAGTTCGTCTTGATTATCGTAAATCGTAAGTTAAGTCATTTATATGAATTTTATTGTAGAGATATTTATCCATGAGTTTGTTTGAGCTGGTTATAGGTACTGCGTCAAACCCATCTAACTCGTTCTTTTTCATTTGCTGTGGAGACAGACGTCTTTTACGTCAGTTTCACACTGCATGCACATGACATGATAAAAGAAAATGTCGAGTTCAAATATTTGTCTAAATATAAACTGGGTCAATATCTTATGAAAGAATTTATATTAAAGCCTTGAATACCTTGATATATATGTATGATATCATATCAGATAAAATTAATATGACCAGTGCCGAGGGGTCATCTAAAGATAGCAAATAATAAAGTTATAAACCTTTGCTCTACCGTCTTCCAAGTGTCGCCCAAAGTTTGCATGACCTTTAGTCCTCAATCTTGTAATTCAAGAAAATTCAAGAAGTGACGATAATGCATTTATGAATCAGCCAAAGAAAATATGATCTATTCAACAGTATAAATATACAGTTAGATAGCAAAGTGGAAAAACTTACCTCAACTTACGTGACTTATTTTAGCAACACGTGAAAAACTGAATTAAAATGAAGAATGACATTTTTTCCCTTTCCAGACTAACATACCGTACACAGCTAACTTGGGGAGGAGCCAAAATCATCTTAACCATCTTGTCTTTAAACATTCAATATTATTTCGATTCGAGTAAAAGAACAAACAGGATGGCGTCGGGAAAACCCCACATGGGCAGGAAACTGTCCAGAAAGTCTTCTTATACATTTGAAAGTGGACAAATTCCAGCGTTAGTCGATTTGATTCGGCAAGCCAGTCGAACTGTACGTATAACATTTTACAATACTAATTAATGTTGCATGATCTGTAAAAACCTAACGATACGAGAAATTTGTTTTGTAATAAATGCATGCCAACTTTTATGAAATGTCAGTCGACTCAATGATTTCAAACTGCAAAGAGTAATTACTTTTGTGCACGTAGTCAATTAACCCATTTATTTAAAAGGGTTTGTGTTTTCATGTGTTTTTTGCCAAAACGGCTTGCCATTTTACTGCCAACTATATTTATTTGTAATAATTAGTGTGTAACACGAAGCAAATAGTTTACTAGTATTTTTCACGTGTAAATAAATGCAGTCTAGCATGTCATCTACAAAATCTACTGATGACGCTGAGCCTATAGAAAACTATGGAAGTCCTCGAGCTTCTAAACTTTGGAAGGGGGGCCGACAGCCCCGAAAGTCAACATCACCGGAGCCTCCAGACATGGATGAGAGAACTCCTTTACTTTCACCTGCTAGAAAGCTTGATTATTCAAGCGATGAGGCGAAAATAGATTCAGTCATTTCAGATTTGCGCAAGGAATTGACCACGGATGATCATAAAATTAGTCTGGAAGATCTTTATATTCGACTGGAAACAAATCCTGAATCCGTAAGAAAACCATGTCGTATTCATAAAATGGGGATCATCTTTCTCACAGAAATTATTATACATGTGCTAAATGCATGATGATTTGGTGATATGGATAGGGTTGAACTCAACTTAAGAAAAGTACGCAGGCATTATAATGCTCATCGTCAATAATTAGCATGTAGGCGTACGACCGGCATGTCTTATAAGTTTGCGATTTGATAAATTTCTTTCGTATGATTCAGATAAAAAACTTGAATGCAAAAACCATCACCGCTCCAAATAGGTTTTTATAATTCGCTCACTTTGTGTTAATATGACGTCGCGACGTGTCTCCGGCTAAAAATAAAATGATTAAAAAATACCATGTCAATCAATGACGAATATGACGATACTTTAAAAAATGTTGACCGAAATTAAGACTCACTTGAAGAGCTAGAGATTACATAGATATTTGATTTTTTATCAGTTAGCTTTGTGTTCAAGACTTGAATTGTTTATTGGCCATTTTGGTTTAAGTTCTTTCACAGTCAATGGAACCGAAAAATGCATGAATGTAAGTATGCTTGGTGAAATATTGTGCTAGGGCGCAGACGCAATATACCTTCCCAATACAATTTTATCGCATTCTAAAATTAATTTAATGTATATTAAAATATAAGTAAATATCCTACATTTAAATCTTTCCATATAACTTAGCCAACCAACTTTTATTTGGTGATGCAAATAAACCAATTCATTACATCGGCCTTGTAGGGTTATTGCGCAACGATCTTTCAGAGTAATAACAGAGCTTAAATTAAACATTTAAAAAAAACTTAGTCACAAATATTCCATGCGGAGTCCTGCTTATTGAGCTCATGTCTGTGGAAAATATACTTCATAATAATGATCCTTGACATTAAAAGTTCAGACACTGCTCAAGCTATTTATAGTTAGATTACTTCCCTAGTCCAAAATAATTTGTTTTTAATAACTCAATTCATCTTTGAATGAAAGGGATATTGATGACTTTTTGCTAAAAATAGATTTTTTTTACGACGCTGTGTTTTTCTTTCATCCATGCAATATTTATTAAACAAAATGACGTTTATAAATAGGGCCTGACAAGTGACCAAGCTGAATTGCATCAGTCTAAATTTGGGCTGAATTTACTTACACCGCCCAAAGAAACCCCTGAATGGATTAAATTTGCAAAACATTTACTCGGTGGATTCTCTATTCTCATGTGGATCGGGGCCATCCTATGTTTTGCTGCCTTTGCGGTTCAAAATGCAACTAAACCTGATGCTCCAAAAGATTATGTACGTTGTTAGAATTTGGAACGATAAAACCGTTGAGGGCAATGTAATGAAAAATTAACAACTCTTTAATGCATTTTACCAATTATACAGCTCTACCTTGGAGTAGTACTTTCATCAGTAGTACTCATTTCCGGACTGTTTTCGTACTACCAAGAAGCGAAAAGTAGTAAAATCATGGATTCATTTAAGAAACTCGTGCCTCAATATGCACACGTTATTCGGGACGGATCTCAAACGGAGCTGAATGTCACAGATTTGGCAGTGGGTGATATCGTTGAGCTAAAATATGGTGATCGCATTCCAGCGGATGTTCGACTAATTGAGTCATACGGTCTCAAAGTATGTGGGAATAAATCAGTCATCAATCAGTAGTTTAAAACTTTTTGGGAAATGTATTATTAAAATTTTACAATTCAGCCTGAATCAGTACCGTCCGGTGAAAAGAATAAAATCACAGTTGAAGATTCCGGGTTTATGGCTCTTGCAACTGCTGCAAGACTTTGCAGTCGAGCTCACTTTAAACCTGGCCAAATTGGAATTCCGGATGCTTTAAAGTAAGATTAGTTATATGCCTATACATATTTATTATCAATGTTGCAATGTTAAGTTATCATTCATGAAGTTTACTTGTTTTAAAATTCACAGGGAGGTCGTTGGAGATGCTACAGAATCGGCAATTTTAAAATCAATGGAAACTCTGTTACAAAATGTTGAGCATTTCAGATCAAAGAATCCGAAAGTTTGCGAGGTTCCATTCAACTCAACAAATAAATTCCAAGCTTCCGTTCACAGCCAATCTGAGGGCCAATCTCATTATTTGCTAGTTATGAAGGTACATTCACATTTTTTATATAAAAAATTGTCCTTCGGCTAATAACCGACCGTATCTATTAAATTTCCGTTAGGGTGCTCCGGAAAGAATTATCACTGAATGCCATTCCATTCTTGTTAACGGAGAAACCGTAGAGCTGGATGAAAACTGGAAATCCCAATTTAAATCCGCTTATGAAGAGCTTGGAGGATTAGGAGAGCGCGTGATAGGTTTTTGCGACTTTCGACTTCCAGCAGAGGAATATCCAGAACGTTATCATTTCAACAGTGAAGACACCGAGTTTCTCCTCCACAAAAAACGCTTTCTAGGCTTGATCTCTTTAATTGATCCACCTCGAGTTAATGTTCCAAACGCAGTTGCAACTTGCAGAACTGCCGGTATTAAAGTAGTTATGGTCACTGGGGATCATCCACTTACAGCTAAAACTATTGCCAGACAAGTCGGAATCATTTCGGAAGGTAAATTTGCTTCAAATTCGAAAGCTTTTCGTGGCTAGTTATTATTGTAAACGCGATAATTTGTAATAATCATTCATTTTGTTTTCATTTAAAGGTAACCAGACTGTGGATGAATTAGCTTTGCAGGAGGGGATTGCTGTGAATGAAATTGATCCTAGTCTTGTAAAAGCTGCTGTAATTCATGGGTCTGAACTGATCGACATGGACGAGCAGGAACTAGACAGGATAATAACGTAAGATTAATAAATATACAATTTTACTTACTCAACACATCATACCTTAAATTGCTATTTCAATTGTTCAATTTCATTATAGTTCATATGACGAGCTAGTATTTGCCAGAACCTCACCACAACAAAAGCTACAGATTGTTGAAGGTTTCCAAAGGCACGGGTCTTGTGTGGCTGTAACAGGGGATGGTATTAATTTTGAACTTTTATCATAATGATTTCATTTCCAATCGACACTACCACATATGAAGACTCCTTTACTTGCTAAACTGTAGGTGTAAATGACAGTCCAGCTCTAAAGAAAGCGGATATTGGGATCTCTATGGGAATTACGGGTTCAGATGTGTCCAAAGAGGCAGCTGATATGATTTTGCTGGATGATAACTTTGCCAGCATCGTCACTGGAGTGGAAGAGGGGAGACTGATTTTTGATAATCTGAAAAAATGTGTGTACTACACGCTAACAGATAATATTGCTGAGCTGATTCCTTTCTTCTTGTTCATTCTTCTACGAATTCCGTTACCACTAGGAACAATAAGTATACTTTGTATTGACCTTGGGACTGATGTGGTAAGCAGTTTCGAACCATATTGAATATTGAACACATTTTGAAGACAAAAAACAGGATTATAAAACAAGGTTTTTCATTTACTAATTTAAAGGTTCCAGCAGTAAGTCTAGCGTATGAAAAAGGCGAATCAGATATTATGAAACGCTCACCAAGAAATCCTTTGAAGGACAACTTAGTAACGAAGCAGTAAGATAATTTTCCAAGTTATAATTTTCATTTGGAAAATTAAGTAAAACCGGTTTCAAATAAAATATCAATTTTTACAGGTTGATTTCATATGCATATGGACAAATTGGAATGATTGAGTCCTTTGCTGGAATGCTGACATATTTTGTTATCATGAGCGAAAACGGTTTTTTGCCGATGACATTATTAGGACTAAGGTCTAGATGGGACGCTCAAAATATCAACGATCTCCCTGATTCCTATGGACAAGAATGGGTAAATTATGAAGCGTAACTAATCTGGGTTAAGCTAAATGTTGTTGTGTACTCACTTTGTCATAATATATTCTATGATAACGCAGACATTTGATCAGCGCAAGAGTTTGGAAAATACATGTTCTGCAGCATATTTCGTCTCAATTGTTGTATGTCAATGGGCAAATTTACTGATTTCAAAGACGAGACGAGTATCCATTTTCAAGAAAGGAATGACGTAAGTCAAGTGATTATATTTCGTGCAACATGTTGATATTATATTACAAAAATATTGCTATATCCTATTCGCAGAAACTGGGTACTAAACTTTGCGATAGTATTCGAAACTTCTCTTGCCTGTTTACTTATTTACACTCCTGGAATGGACGTTGCCCTCAAACTGATGCCCTTAAGGTAAGAAAGATGACGGAATCGGACTGCTCAAGTTAATTGACGCACATACATACTTTAACAGAAATTAATGTTTAATCCAGATTCCATTGGTGGCTTGTGGCGGTACCCTTTTCAATTTTGATTTTCGTTTACGATGAAATAAGGCGTCTAATTATTCGCAACCGACCTGGAAGTTGGATCGAAGAAGAATTTTATTATTAGCGAAGAATTTTGAAGACTGGTATTCTTTGAAGACCGGTGTCCAGTAGCTGAGTTAAAACCTTAGAACCGGTGCAGTGAATATATTTATGTATCATTCCGTTTTGTATTACGACTAACTAGTCGAGAGTTGCCGTGCATCTAAAATCCAACGTGTTATTTGTTGTTTTCTATAAAGCATGAAACGTAGATTTTGTAGAAGAGTTTATAGCCTCTTTAAAATATTTTGTTTCCATACAATATCCTTTGTTAATTATTTATCTTTGTTGTTTACGCATAAATAATCGCACTTGATGATAATATAAAATCTCGTTTCCATAAACAAAATTATTTCTGAATTTCTCATGTTTGAAGCATGAAAATGAAACAGGTAAGTGTTGTCGTCATCTGTATCACAAATTATTTAGTGCCATAAATTATGGCCCATTTTAACCTTAATCAATATTTAAAAGTGCGTTCAATATTATGAGATATATGAAAGTGTGCGCACCTACATGCATGTATCAATAATACGGCGAATTTCGTATCCCACAGTTATTTATTATTTCCATTAATCATAAAACACAATATTAGGCAAGTTTATAAGCATAATAATCACCTAAACTTACAAATTAGAATTATATTTACATACATTTATTTTTTCTCTTTGAAGAAATTCGTTTAGAACAATAATCGAGAGCACCAAAAAGTCATATCATCTCATTTTATGTATACGGTTCCATTTAATGGGTCGCCATAATATAATGTTTATTATAACGAAACTCAAGCTTCCGCAGATCAGGCTCCATTCTTGACATTCAGTTTCAAGTATGAGTTTCATAATAACATCAAAGCAGAGATGAAACTATTCACCTGCAAATTGTAGTAGTAGTATTCTCACAGATACATAACCGAACCTCATTATTTTTTTATCCTGCATTCATTGACATAGCTTAAGTTTTAAAAAGCCCTTTTCGAGCCACTAACTAAAAGCCTATGTATAAAAGTCATACGAAATCTCATGTATAGTCATTCCAATAGTAATGCTTCCTATCTACTAATTAAGTAATGTATTTCTTGTTTACCTAACAACAAATCAATTATCCCTAAACGTATGAATAAATGGATACAAAGCAGTTGAGTGTCATCGGTATACTATAAAAAGCAAGTTAGTGGTATGAGTTAGTTTTTGAGTGAATGCGAATAAAATAACTGTTTAAGTATTTGATTTTCTAGTTAACTACAATGCTCAAGTCAACCGACCAGTTCATATCATGAAAAAATCATATATGAGCTCATTTGTAGCTCTCCCATATAGTGGGATATAGTCTAGTGAATTTTTTGCATTGATTTATACACGCGACTAAAAGATCTTTACAAATGGAGACTTAATGTTTTCTCAAAACATTGTTACTAATTATTCAATGCTCCATTTTTAAATCAATAATGTTTCAAAAAAACTGTATTTATAACCATCCATTCTCACCAGGTCGGTGGCACGTGAAGAGTGGGCTTATAATATCTAACGAGACAGTCAAGGTTGGCCACAAAACAAGTTATTACTGTTTCTATTTGTCTTGGCTTAGTGTAAGATTGAACGGTTTATTTCGTTCGGATAGTTGGAAAATTATGAAAATGTAAGAGAAAGACGGATATTCATATGTGTAATTTGCATTGTGACGGATGCTTTGATGACGTTATAATTGCCATATTACAAGTTTTACAATCTGTGCCTATTCTGGTTGTAAACTCATTGAACGCAGAGGATCTGTTGGAATCTTAAAAGTAATGTAATACTAGATTATGCATATATTTATACATAGCTGCTAACGAGGAAAGCTCAAAGGGTGTGCCACGAGTTACAGCTTGAAGTGATATTTTTCAGTTATCTTAGCTCACATAAAGTATGCCTATGTGAATCTTCCTCTTGAATAGGCC
>JAHZNA010003890.1:0-13514 GCA_027743935.1 Sinodicranocentrus sp. ZH6 | reverse complement strand
TTTACGTGTGTTCCTGAATGCTCCCCTCCAGCACAGCGTTGGAGCACGGCGCCGTGCTCCAACGCTGTGCTGGAGGGGAGCATTCAGGAACACACGTAAAAAAAATTGAACACGGCACGGCATTAGAATCATGTAAAATACTGGAGCACGGCGCCGTGCTCCAATGCCGTGCTGGCAAGGGGGCCGTGCACCGTGCTAGCGGGGATTCACCGTTTTTTTGTCATCCTCATCTTCCACAGAAGTCGGATCCGATAAAACCCAGCATACGTGTGGTACATTGCCTTGATGTATTCTTACATATTCTGTATGTATCGAAGGAAATTGTTGGTAATCGTGTACAAATTAATTTAAATATGGATAAAAAATCGGTAAATGAAGCAGCGTCTGCGAAGAAGAGAAGTACTAAAAAGCACGCAAAGCAGTCCTCAGTGACGAAAGTTAATGGAGGGACATCTCCCCAGAATCAACAGACAATGTCGGGGAATAAAGAAAATGGAGATGACGTGGACCTTCTAAGCTCATCACCACCCCAACTAGTAGAGTGTATTCCTGATATAGAAGACTTCGAAGCTAAGCAGAAGAAAAGTCGAAGGGATCACCATTTGTCAAAGCATTATTATTACGCAGATTATTCTGCGAGTGGCCCAACGTATTCGCTTAACAGGCAGAGTGAAATGCTGGGTAAGAAATTTTAAAATAATTAAAGCATGGTAAATTGATTGGCTGAATGAATAAAACCTATGCTATAAATAGTAACTTTGAAATCATAGAGGAAGCACAGGAAAGTCTTTGCGAGTACTGCGGAGTGGTTGAAAATAAGGAGTCTTTTGTGACACACGTCGCGAGTCAACACATGACAAGTGAGGAACCTTCATTGTGTTTATGTGACATTTGTGGAGAAGTGGTGAAGAGCCAACATGTTTTGGAAGCTCATCTATTGGCACATGCATGCAAAAGCCAATCTTCCCTGGACACACGTTTGGAACCAAAGGAACATCCTTCAAAGCAGAATTTTGTTCAGAAAGAGCCCAGTTTAGGAGTTTCATCAACAAAGAACAATAAAAGGGGTTTAGATCCAACTCCTCGCACTTTTTCACCACGGAAGGCTGCTTTGGCAAGGAACCGTTCAGTAGTTGCTTGTTCTCGATCCTTGAAATCTAAAAGGAAAAGCTCATACACTTCTCAAGTGTCTCAAGGAAGTCAAGGATCACCCACTTCCCGAGTATTGTCAGTTGTCGATGCAGATTCTCAATTTTCATCATCTTCAACACCATCGCAGCATGAAGTGAATAATATTTCGACGGTTGTCCCACCAAGCAACTTCCCTCAGCTATCTCAGGACACAACAAGCTTGCGAAATGAAACTCCCAAGATGTTTTATGGGTTCATGATCCAACCCAGCCTGGATGGTTGTGCCTTTGGAAGGGTTCCGCTTCCGCAGCCCATGACATATGAACGCTTCTTCTGTCAACCTCCTCAGCAGCTTCCATCAGCAATAATGTATCAATGTTCGCACTGTCAAGGGAAGTTTAGTGTTGAGGCTCATCTTCACTCTCACATGAGACAAGAACATGCCAACGGTGACTTGAACTAACCTAACCATTCAAAAGTTATTTAAAAATCAACAGAATTACTGCGCAGCATTACATGAAATGCAGACCCTACCTAATGCTTGCCATGCATGCCATTGTCATTGTTGTCATCTGAACTGTTGCGAATTGAGTAAGAACATGTAACGTCGTATACAGCCAACAGCTTAACCATACGCTAATACACTTCCACAACCAGCCAATGAGGTGGTGACCAGTGTTGTAGTATGAACCTCCTTCATAGCTTTCCTCAAGCATAAAAAATACACGTTGCATAGCTTTTAGAGGATAAGCAGGGACCAAAGAACTTCGTCTGCTGGGATGTATAGAAATTGCATTGTAAATCTCGCTACATAGTAGCCTTGTATATGTTCATCGTGATTTCAAACCTGGGTGTGAAGAGTGAAGACCTTCTCATAAATGTAAAGATAACATGAATGGGCACTGATTGCATATGTTGGTTGTATCTTTCTTTGTTGTTTTGTGTATAGATAAGCCTCTACCTTTCAGTGAATTTACTGTAAATTCTGCATATTTTTATAAAAATTGACTTATCGTTAGTATCACGTCTGCAATAATGGATGTGGTGATGGAGTTGGATACTAAACTGAAACTCAATGTGCAACGTGCTACTAAATGAATGTATACACAGGCATACTGAAAATAAATCTTCAATGTGTGTATGTGAACATGTGAAGTACTTTTCAGCGTTATGCGTTGCTGCAGTTATCCTTTCATGATATAAATGAGAAATGTAATTGTGTCATGTTGAATATTGACTGTAGTGCAAAGAAGATTCTCGTCTCTATGCTGAGGATCTTGAGGAAAAGTTTTACAAAAACGGTAAAAAAAATATATATATTAAAACAGGTAGATGCAGCAGCTCAGAAAGTAAATATTTTTTTTCCAACTGTATGTAACTTGGAGATTTTGTTGAAAAGATCTAATTGTTGAAAATTGTTTTATTTTTTCAACATAGTTCATTTCTGTCCAGTGCAGTTAATTAAGTAGTTTAGGGAAGTGATCTATTTTGAGCTGGATTTGGTGGATTAAGGTACAGTTTAATTGTGTCAGCTGTGAAAAGGGAATCAGAGAAGAAAGTCGCCAATTCACGAGGGGAAAACTAATAGGTGAGTTTGTTTAAACTACAATTTACTGTACACAAAAATTGAATGTTTGATGTATGATTTAGGCTAGGTTTAAGGTTGCAGATGTATAATTCATTAGGTTAAGGTGGGATCATTGTCATTCAACAGTAATTGTGTCGGTTGAAAGGTCATGTTAGAAAATTATGATTTGATCATCAACCATTATTTTTTCCGTTCATATTTCATAGAACTGTTTTCAAGGTCAAGCTACTGGCAACTACTATTGCTGATATTAGCGCGGTCAAAGTGTCATCAGTAATTGAAAGCTTCATAAAAAATGAGTTACCACATCTTTTCGTGAACATATTTATTCATTATTTTCAATGAACAGTCTCTTAATCGAGTCACGTATTTTATTCCGAACAGATAAAATAAGACAAGTGACAAGCGTAATACGTATACATAAGCATAAATATCAATTTATATACTCAATGGTCAAAACTGACTATATTATGATATCAGTTCATCATAAATTAAAGTTTGTATTTAGTATTGACTTTTATGAGCAGCGTGTTCTATGCAATAATTGATATTGATAGCATTCGACAGATGATATCATTTGAAATGATAAGATAAGGTATTCAGCAGTTTGTAGTTCATATTGTTGTTTGAATATTTTTTTATCAAATTTGAGTTTTCCGACACTTACATAACATGCAGTATTCAATTAAATAAAATTAGGTTTGTAGATATGGGGATCTTGGCGTAATTTGTAGTAGAGTAGTTCCAACATGACATGCGCATTGATACTTTTAGTTGGAAGGTACATACACCTGCTTCCATTTGTATAACCTCAGTCTCTTTGTCAGTTCGGTTATATTTACGTGGATAAACTTGTTTACGGAGATTGAAAGTTTCTCCTTATAAATATCAAACTCAAACTTGTGATCATCTACACCATTTCTAAATTAGTCAACCTTTTCTAGGCCATCATACTGCCAGAATTATTTGGGTACAATGGCCAGCAATTGTTAGTCGAAGTGGAATTAAATTAAGGAGTTATGTTTATTTACCAAAAGTCAAGTAGTCAAGTTTAATGATCCAATCAGATATTCTGTTAAGGGGCCTGGTTTCAGGTTCTATGCTATGCATAACCTATGATACATGCCAACATGCCTCATAAAAACTACCCTTCAAGTTGGAAAACAACAACAACAGCACAAAATCATGAAAATCCTTTATGACCTCAGCCTGTGCCCTTAGGCTTCATTTTGTTTTGATATATTTAGTTTTTCATGAAATGAACCCTTTGTTGCATTTTAAAACCCAAATCCAGCCTATCCTTATTGAAAGAACATTTACTCTTTAATATGCCACCATATTGCGCTTCTTCCTTTCTTGCATCACTTAGGTTGTGATAATCAAACGAACATAATATATAAACCATGCATAGGAGTCATCTTAAGTTAAGTTAACCAAGGTGCTAGTTCGTCAGTAGATGGTGTTATAAATATGGATGTGCATACTTGGCACTTTACGATCCACACCAATGTATTTAAATCCTGCCTATCTACGTTTGATTCAGGGATGTACATGTACAACTTCATACAGTGAAACTAGGTATTTGTAGTTCACTGATGGGTGTAGATGCGGCAACCATACTGAGTACTGACAATGAGTACCATCAACAACTCCAAGTGTGAACTACTGATTGACTGATCTACTGACAAAAAATTGACTCATTTTCTTATGCATGTAAAGTAAGTATATTGATGTATCGCATAGGAAAGTGACTGATAGCGCTTGGTTGGCTGGTGTCTATTATTCGCAAGAACCTTATGATTTTGGTTGGTAGGCCTTGGGAATTCATTATATTTATTGTCCGTCCATATTGCTATCTTTTCGCATGAATACAAACAGTATCCGCAGGAGTCAGACGCAGACGAGAGTATTTATATTTGTATACTGTACGTCCGCACTATTTTAATATTGCCAGAAAGATAAATACTCTAATCATTTTACTTGGAGGCTGTAATTTGAAGAAGTTTGCAACTTCATGCATAAAATATTCTAACATTTTAAGACTGCTGCTGTTACACTTGTTTTAATCATCATCATATTTACCGAATAGAACTCATCTGCTATATATTTCACTCTACCCTACAATTTCAATCTTTCAGTAAGACAAAGCTGATAAAAATTAATACTGTGCAAGTGTGTTACATGCAACCGCAATCATTTATCGTTCATTCAGAGTGTGTGGGGTGTACAAAAGCACACGCTACATTCTTGTTTAACTTTTTGTCGTGGCTTTGTTTGCTGTCTATATGCCATTCATATATCCCATTATGTTGCATTATTGCATATCTATCATTTAATTCAAGCTACAATACACTCAGTTCCCCATGCAGAAAATCTCCTAACCATGCTTGGGAAAATTGTTAGGAAGTAATAAGAGATGAACAGTGCAGCTGTGTGCTAGTCACCGTATAATTATATCAGTTTCGTGCATTTTTAACTTGGGGATTGTTGCATCAGTTTGTAAGGTTGCATTGCACTGATACACAATTTTAACGTACTAATACATGTGAGCAGGATAATGTGTTATTTTTATGTGGACTTGGTTCGCTTGCTTTTTCACTGTAGCAGGGTTAGATTTTAAGTATTCCCTTAACTGAACATGATCAACATAGATGGTATAACGTGTGTTTTCTCTATTCTTTGTAGTTTACTCGTCTTGCTCAATACATCAGTGTGATTTGACGAAGAAGACGCTTCGGTTGACATTTTATTCATCGTGGCACTTTATTTGGGTTCATCCCAATAATAGTCGTTCATTTTTATCTTCTCTTTTGATTTTCAACTTTCCTAGTCCTTGAAAAGGGAGATTGTCGTGAGCCGTCAAAAGCTGCAATATAACCGTGTCCTATTCTCTTTTGTAAATAGGTAAGCAAAATAAATCCTTTCCATTCATCAGAATTTGTGTAATTTTTCTTGAACTAGTCCAGGATTTACTAAGTTTAATTTTTTTAGTTGTTTAATTAAGTACGTAATAAAAGCAATATGGACGGTGGTGATCCAGGCAACTTCGACCCGTGTGAATGTGTGTGGAGTCATGAATTAGCTACCCGTCGTTTAATAAACATGGTAAGTACGAATTTAACGTAATATCATAATGTGTATTTTTAAATCATTGTAAATCCAGAAATAGTCTTGTCCGCCGATTAATGCTCACTTTCCACCGTATTGTATTCAGTATTCATGACAGCCAGCATGGAAATATGTATAATAGAGACAATAGAGTCAAATGTTGAGTTAAATCTAGGCTAATGTTAGTTTAAAAAGACATTTCATTGCTTGTCTTCCATCTGTCCCAAAATTGATTAAATAGCTATGGACTTCAAAGGTATTTGTTGAGCGTAACATAAAAGAAAATTGAATTCTCAAATAGTTAGTGATTCATATTCTATTTAACTAGGTTATATGAAATCTTAGAAGCCTACAGTTCGGGTAACATATTTCATTAGAGATAACAAACACAGAGCTTTTTCCTGTATGGATGAGGATTGAGGAATAGAGCTATGACACGTAGATTAAGCTTTACGGTTTGGCATATCGTATCTAAACGGAGGGATTTACTTGCTTAATATGAAGCTCAATGCTAACTGCTGTAAGACTTTAGGGAATAGAATAGCAGATGCTATTATGTTACTGTGGAATTTTCTATCTCTATTTATTAATGTAAAGTATGGAAGTGATGCGAAGAGAGCCGTCAGCACGAAATATTGATGATGGCTGTGTGGAATAAAATGATATTATATTATTATTATTGTATAGTGATTTGGTACTAGGTACAGTTGACAATCGTGCAATAAAATTAAAAGGTGAATAAAGTAAATGACGTATCATCTCGGCTATTGAAAAATGATTTCAATATTGAATTGCGTGCCATTGCATAGGACTACAGATCTAAAATTAATACCAAGATTAGGTATCAAGATGTAACTTATCGTATGCATCTTATGTAGGAATATGTAATGATATTTTGTGGATTGCCTACCTATGTAGTTTTCATCATATAAGATGCTCTTTGGATCAAACATTGTCAAAAAAATTAAACTCAATGCTAATTTTATTTTTTATTTTATCTTCCTGTAGATTCAGCAGCGTCAAGATTACTGCACAGAGAATGAGTGCTTTACAGAATGTAAGTCTATTGTTCGTAGTCGTATTTAGTGTAAATGTTGAAGAAAATTCACTTGTCATGATTAAATATTAATAGAATTTCACTTTTTGTTTCACTCTAAATCAGTGCCAGGTGGGCCAAATGGGGAGTCAACTACTGCAGTATTCTTCATTGGTTTCTGGTTCTTGATGGCGTTGGTGTTATTTTTCTTGCGCCCTAAAACTAATGTCCCTACAGACAAGTCGCGAGAGTCGAATGTAAGTTATGATTGATTTATTACTTAATAATTTCTGTCGGAAATAATTGAATCCAATTATCTATAACATTTGATTGGATTTTTACAGGGACCAAACTATGACCCACCTGCACCACCACCCGCTACTTCTTAAGTTTATGGCAAAATCATAACTCATAAGTGGATTATGGAATGGAGTAACGACCAAGTGGAACGTATTATGTAGTACTATAATTAAATTCAACTGTAATTGAGTACCCATTGAAGTTTAAATTATTCGAATAGATAAAGAGTTTTATTGATTGCTACTTGATAAAATGAGACAAAATTACCAAAAGTCTAGAACTTTTTCTTGTAGAATCTTTTTTTATGTTGTATTGGAACACGCAACTGGTCTACTAGTAATGTAATTCATAAATAAATTTTAAAACGTGAGAAAATTAACTATGCAACAAAACCTAATAAAAAACTGGACTATTTATATTTCAAACGTCCGCGTATGCTTCACTGCGTTTATGATGCAATCCCGCATTTACGTTTTGAAGTTACACGAAGAGGACGTGCGATTAAGAAGGCTTGGCCGTCTTCTACGAAACTGTGATGGTTTGTTAATTGAGATACGCATATTTTAAAATAATAAAATTCAAATTGTACCTTGATTGTAAGATGAATTTTAAGTTTCATACAGAATAGTTATTTCTGTGTCTGTCGACACAACACCTCGTTTTTGTCGTTGCGAATGAATGTGAATTTAACGAAATTAAATATGTGAATGTCTGTAAGTATATGTTGCTATCGTTGTGGAGGCTAGCAGTATGGATTCTTAAAATTGTTCCTTGGACTCAGGTTCGATATTGTAAGATTGAAGTTCTGTCTTATCGGTTTAAAGTACATTCATGGCTAAAGTTAGACATTATTTTGATGATTACGTCTCTATTCGAACACGCGTTGTACTGCTATTCCACGTACAACTTATATAAAATGTATATGGCTTATTGTTTGTCGTAATAAAACAAATTTTTGTATTAAAAAAATACAAAAGACACCCACTAAATTTTCTGCGTTGGGTGGCATTGATATTTGCGTATTTTTCACGGGTATGAATGCCTGCAATAAAGCTTTCGTCAACTTTCCCATGAACCAAAAAACATTAATACTAACATAAAATTAAGAGACCAGTTAAAAGTTCCGCATTTACGGTTTGTATTGGACTGTATCAATAATTAGCATATGTAAAACTGGCGCTACTACTTATTTGGTTCTTAATTAGTGACAAAAATACATTAATTCGATTGACATGGGAATTTAAAAGTGAACTATAACGAAATACTTCCTACAAATCAAGTTAATACATTATTTTTGTTGCTTTGACTCTTATTGACTATAACAATGTGTATTCATGACTGCTGGAAGCAGAAGTCGACACTGATCTGTTAGCACTAATACGTTAATATATTTTATAACCATGATATAGGTACTTTATTCCTTTCACATAGACAATATATCCACAAAACTGGCCAAATGGCTCAACAATAGTGCTGATAATATTATATAGTTACATTAAATCGCTGAAAATTCGAAAAAATCAAAATATTTTGTTTAACAGGTGGGTGATTAAATATATTCTCACTTAATAAGTGTAGACAAACGGGCCAAATGCACATATTATAAATATGTTTCGTTCGACAACATTAGACAAAGCATAAAATTAGTACTATGGTATTATAAAAATACGATATTTTTGTTCTATAAGCACCGCTTATTTGAGATTAAGTAAGGATTTGAATATCATCATCTACATCCTCTGCAACAGACGTTTGAACAGCTGGACTTTCCCGAGAACCGTCTCGGGATCGTTTAATTATACCCAAAACTTTATCTAATCGGCCGCTAAATTCAACTGCAACATCCTGTAATGGTAATTCAGACATATCCTTAGAAAAATTTTCGACCGGTGGTAAGCCCAGATAAACAGGCCGCTCTTCAAATGAATCACGATTATGTCGAATGAACACATCCACAATTCTATCCCGCACTGTAACAAAAAATAAATAAAACGTTATAATACAGTTTAAACGTCGTGAGCTAAAACACAACATTTAAAGAATTCACCTGTTTGACCATCAAAGACCTCACTAGTACTCCTTGGAGGACTACTAGTGACAGCCTTATTGGAATCTTCACTTGAGCAACTTGAACTGTCAATTGATATCACTTCCGCAGCAGTACATGAAGTAACAGTAGCTGAACAAGTCGCTTTCGGTGGATCTAAAGAACCAGATTATTATTTGTTTAACAATTTACGATTCCAATTGTACGAGACAGAGTACATTATGGTTGCCAGAATAACCAGAAAAAATTGGAAAATTCAGAAATATTAATGACAAGTACCTAATGACTGAGGTTTCATCTCTTGTTTGACGATTGTAGGCTTTTCCGCAGACAAATGCGAGGGTTTCATAGATGAGATGCCTTGAAGATTAACTTTGACCTCTAAAAACGATTAAACTCAATCACTACTTCACTAAACCTAAAATACGCTACAGAGAATAATTGTCAAATTTAATCAAAAGAATTTTGTCTTAACAACGTTACCCCGTTCATTGAGTTTCCGGCGAAAATATAGGGGATTTCTCACGTAAACGGCTTTATCCACAGATCCTTTAGATTCAACCGTTACATCTGCTACATGCAAAAGGAATCACAGAAACGATTAGGCAATGATTTAGACAAATTAAGACATCAAACAGTAAACGAAAGTACCTTCATCGTCATCAATATTTATTGTTTCGATGGTCGTCATTTTACTTCTTTTCGTTGGTTGCCAATCAGCTTCAACTATTTCAACATCAGAATTAGACTCATATGAAGATATTTGAGCTTCCTTCGAAATAGCATAATCATCAGTCCGAGTGCCAGTAGCTAAGTTCGAACGATGACTACTGGTAGCAGAGTAACATTCCCTGTGTTCAGGCGATAACAAGGATGGAGATCGCGGCCGCTTTTTTGCATGACTAAAAGCCTGGTAGCCTGAATCTTCCTGACTTCTGGTTTCGTGTCTTTTCGCTAGTCGTTCTAACTCTTCTGTCACTCGATAATTTCTGGGACCAGTGTATGAAGATGTAGAAGTGGCAAGAAATTTGCCATATGGATTCCGCGACTCTATTAATACAAATACGTAGTATTCATCAATTTTAATGCTTCAAGAAATTATCAAGATATGTTTATCAGTCAATCTTACTTCTATATACATCTTCAATCGCATTCATATCAGTCATCGTTGCGGATGACGTTGGTTTCACATGAGGTGAATCAAAAATTCCGTCATACCACTTAATTTCTGTCCATGGTTTTCTATTCTGTTCAATTCGCACTGGGTTGTCTCGACGTAAAAATTGATCTCCTGCTAAGCGCATTGGATCGTTCTGCCCTGAATAATGCGAGCGCGTAAATGAATCCCCTTTGGATGTCCTGCGAATTGGACCAGTTTGCTCCGATAGTACTTGTTGCTTCCAGTTTCCCACTATGCTCGGAATCGAAGATGATTCTGTATACATCGCTCCGTAATTAAATGTCTCCTAAGTCAACAAAATTGAACAAGTCAACATGATTCTGACATAATCACAGCAATGAGCAAACAGCAATTTCATTGAGTTGCATTTATAACTAACAATAAATCTCAATTGTCACTGGTCGCTGACGTTATAAAAAACTAGGTACTAACAATAAGTAAAACCAATGAATAATTCGAAGACATACCTTTACACTTGTATGGTGTTCTACATACATATACATTTCATCGTGTCTTTTTTGTCACCGTGAACACTTCAATTTCTAACCTTAACCGTATTTGGTCAGAAAGTTTGCAACGTGAACTAAACCTTGTGCAATGACTTTACTAATGTGATAAGCCTTGCATGCCGTCTACATATTTGAGAGAGCGTAAGACTTAATGCAAATGATTATTACTCTCTTAAATTGGAAAATTCTTTTTAGAATTTCTCGTGTTGGATGAGTGATATTCACTAAATAATTAAATAGTGAAGAAAACCATAAAAGAATTCTTAGCTTTCCCATTTCTATAAACGGGTTCGACAACAAATGCTTTTTTTCCAGACATTCCTTCAATCTAACTTTCCATATTAAATTGTTAGTTGACGAGATTGTTGATTTCAGATCACTTTCTATAATGCCGAGCTTACAAAAGAAATTTTCCCCTTGTATCGCAATATTTTACTATATCATTATAACATGTAATCTTACATCTTTAAATCCCGATGGAACAGGAGTTGTATATCCAGGATAATTAGGAAGCTTTTCTGGTTTCAGGCGATCAAGCCTAGACAGCGTCGTGGATTGACGAACTAAACAAATAGGGAACATCAACATTAGAGTTTAATTAATGCATACTATAGAATATTTGAATCACATTATAATCAATTATACCGTCGTCAACTCCATAGAATTTTAGCCCCGACGGAGCTTCCATGGCATTCTCAAACCACCCAGGTGGGTAACCGTATTCTCTCATTTTATAAATATGAGACGGTAAACGATTATCAGCTAAGCCCATAACGCGTCTTAAGTCTCGAGAGAGTGTGCCAGGTTTGTGATTCTTGTATCTTTCTTCAAGAGCCGGTTCATGATATCGACTAGCTGTCTGATTTTGACCTTGACCACGAGTTGCTCTAAATGACTTTAACCTTGCTTCAATTTGAGCTTGGTCTCTTTCTCGGGGACATTGGTTAATTAGATGAGTTCCGTCACCGCAGTTGAAACATATAGCACCACCATTTGAAGGCTTGTACACAGACTGAATTCCGTCTTCAATAACAATTATTTCCATTGGTGTACCTAGCACATTGCTGTCAGTCTAAAAATGCGAAAAGAACAAAACTAATTAAACGTTAAAACACCGTAAATCTGCATGCTACATTTTAACATTTTAAAATTAAGACGCAGTAGTTAATTGTTCCGCACCACGGTGTATTTAGGTACTAGTACATCATTTGGCTCTAAACCACCATCTTCAACTTCATCTTCATCTTCTTCAGACTCATTCTCTATTTTGGGAAGTTGTATGGGCAAAGGAGCCGGCAGCTGTGCTGTGGGGCTATTGCTGCAACAGGGTTTTCCAGAATACAGCCCTAGTGCCTCAATTTCATTTTCAGTTTCTTTAGCACTGAACTTGCCATGCTGATCAATAGCAATCGTTATGTTATCCTTAGTATCAACTGGAACAGCCACAGGACCATTGGATACGGATTCCACTTTTAGAGCTTGATTGGGACAAGAAGCGCCATTCGAGTCAAATATTACTTCAATGGAATCATCCATGTTCGATACCTACAACAATAGAATGTTAGTTCTACAGAATTCTCAGGGCAGGATTTATTATGGATTCATAAAACCAACAAACATGTGAAATTTTTTGAAACAAAATGACTAACTACTTACTGACGACTCTGATAGATTTTCATCTCCAGGTTCATGTTCATTGGTATCACTTCCAGCCTTTTCAACAGAATCTACAACAGTATCGTCCATTTTTTCAGCTCCATCCTCGTTGCGGACAGCTACCACTGAAGAACCCCCGTACACCTCAGGTATTAAAGGAGCACTTAGACTACGAACACTGGTGATTTTCATCGTTACTCGTTACTAAAGGTAAAACAAAGCATAAATATCAAATAGAAATAGTTAATTAAGGTAGACTGAACCAAAACAAATTACAAACGTTCTATCTATTTCTTTCTGAAAGTCGCTAAATAAAACAGGATGTTCCTAAAAATACCAAACATACCTATGGAGCTGAATGCAAAACTAGAACTGAGAACTGGCAAAGTAAAGTATCAAGCTCACTATCATTAGTTTTACAAAGTAAAGTTTTTCCATAATTTACTGCAAAAATGCAATGAAAAAAACGTTATTTTGTTATCCAAACAATTGCATGTGACAACATACATGTATTCACTATGACATCAACCGTTTACAGTTGACAGTAACATAAACAGCGTGTGTAACAGTGACAATTGACATATAAAAGAAAATGGTTTTATAAGTTATCCACGTTGGTCTCTTCTGAGGTGCACTAATTCTCAGCAGAATTTCTTACAGTTTCCAAACATTGTTTGAACATCATTTCGTAATGGGAATGGATATATGCCATATGTGCAATCATCTGTTGCACAAAAATGGCTGCAAATGACCATATAATTTAATGCATGTATTTTTATCGCTGATTTCGATACAGTAATGTAACAGTGATTATTGTAAGATTGTAACCAGTACTATGATATAACGACTAGTTTATTTAAAGTGTTCAGAAATGGGCGGTTCCCCCTCATCCGAATCCATCCGAATTCGTCAAAATCCATCCGAAATTCCGAATTCGTCAAAATCCATCCGAAATTCCG
>JAHZNA010003889.1:0-40107 GCA_027743935.1 Sinodicranocentrus sp. ZH6 | reverse complement strand
GCATAAAACAAAAGCTATGCCTTAATCAAACAGAGTTTTATGGATGCATATTGGCTCCACAAGAAAAATTTCTAAACCACATATCCATTCGCTGCTGGATCCTCTCGATAAAATGCTCTGAATGAATCGAAATTATTTACTTGCGACACGCAATTTCCCAACATCACAGCACCATACACTCAGCCTATTCTTATTTGAAGTAAAATTCTAAAACTGTCACATTATAATTAACCTATATCAACCTCACAAAAACTGTTCTCTTCAGCAGAAAATCACGCACAGAACCAGAACATACAATCCAAATCTAAGGTGGGAATAGTATGTGTTGAAACTTGTACAGTGATTCATAAACCAGCAGGCCCCTACCTCGTCAAATGCACTACTCAACTTGTGACAGCAAGCGACATTTTCTACACTTTCTCCTTGCAAGCCAGCCAACCAAAATACATGTTTGTTTGTCACAATTCGTTTGCAATGCACACAAAACTATAAAGATTTTATGCGAAGTCGACGCGTTTCGTTGGTGACACATGTCTGTCTGTGCACATAGAAATGCAACAAAATAAAGCCGTACCATCTTATAATATTAAAATTAACTAATTTACACGATTTCAAAAGATGGTTTGAGATAAGGTGAGAACAGAAAACAAGTGGCAGAACAATTGACATTGATGCTACAATCTACATATTTTTGAAAAATGATTAAGTATTCACTACTTTAAATACGTATCTGATGGAGATAAGGGAGATAAAACAACATTCAAAAATACAATCCATGTATTTGTGTTACTAAATTCAGATACTTCAAAAAACAGGGATTTTAAAACAAAATAAACTCGTAGGAATTGACAATAGCTGTTTTTCAGATAAAAAGCTTATCATCATGGATTTAAACTAGCGTTTGGACAAACAGGAGTCTTTGCTGAAATAAAATGTCTACCAATATTTTCTCCACAAGGATCTTCGCTATCATGGGAATTTCCATAAATAAACACTTTATTTTCATTTCCTGCTCCTCCCGTGCGTCAACGCTCACACATAAATGCAGTTCAACGCTATATACAACTAAATTTTAACTAATCGATGCCAAATCATAAATATGAAAAACTTGAGAAAGTTATTTAATTTATTTGGTTTTCCTCGTTGAGTCGTCCTCGCAGTAGATAAGGTTAATTTATGCATGATTGAGCTGACGAAATCAACTAACCCATATTCTTTTAAATTATTGAATAGAATATTTCGATCGATACCTGTGTTAAATACATATTGAAAAACTTCTAAAATCAAATAACTAACAATGTAACAATACAATAATGGGTGACGAAGATTATTATTTTTTTAAATTCTGAATGAGAGTAATTGCATTAATTTATTCCATTGATAAACAGTTAACTGTACTTTTATGATTTTTGTGCCACCTACTACAACACCTACACATTCCTATCTGTATAAGCCACAAATGCATCATGCATTTGCAAATATTGTAAATGTGGGCAACGAAAACTGTCATACAGGTGGATTAAGATTATATTTATATCAACCGACTTATACGTGATTAATGAAGGTCTTATCTGACTAATGAAAACGTCACCTATACTTCAAAAATAAAACGTGATCTACTGAACTATAAATCTTTGCAAACACAGTATTGAAATAGCCGGTGGATAAGATTACAATGTAAAATACTTAACAACTTGCACCGTCAATGTCAATGCATCGTAAATCTTAATTACATCAACCTCATCAGCCATCACAACCAAATTGACTATCACTATGGCAATTGGCAATAACATAAATTTCATGTTAAGTTAACGAGGTAACTAGTATGCAAAGCTAAATTCGTATTTTTATCAATAAACTGCAAGACAAGATTTACGATCCTAAGCAATATCTAACATTCCTAATTTATGAGTAACTAACAGAAACTTACCTCAAACGCTACCGAAGCATGTAGGTAGAATTCAACACTGCTTCACAATCTCCCTTTCTTTAACAAATATGCATCCACCACAAGGTTTAACACTAGCACCAACGTATCTCGTAAATAATCATAATTACTGATGCAAAAAGTTCACTTTTTTATAGTTTACTTTTAAACGATTATTTACACTAGCTCACATACTGATCCCGCGCCCCCTGCTGACCTTTAATTTGCAGTTGACAATGTTGACTGTGTCTTTTGTTAATTTCATCTAAAAATTTGGCATCAACTTATATTTTCAGAGCTCAAGCATTCCATTGTATATTTAGTTAATGAAATAATATTCCCCACACTTGACACTTGGAACACGCTTTGGGTAATAAAAAGTTTAAAACAACATAACACTATAGTCTGGTAATCCAAAAGGAAACAATAGTAAACTCAAGTTCCAGCAGGCAGTGAAGAAATTAACGAAAAACTTTTTTGTCTGTTGTATGGTTCCTTGTCCTTGAAAATGACTCTCTAACCTATTGTTAGCACAATTACTAATGGGAGAACCAAACTGCAAGAGGCAAACACACTTTGAAAATGAGTTGGATTACCAGAATGAAAACAAAAACAATTAATTAGTGCAAATACTGATGAGGGATCTTTGTATCAACAAGCGCAGTAACGAGTAACCCTAGCAGTGCAAGCTAGACTAGTAGATGTATATAATAATTTCACTTATTTTGAGTTGTGTATCATCAGCAGTGTGGAGAGAATGCTAAGCAAACATTGTTGTTTTCCCCACCACTACTGCCTGCCTACTACTTCCACTTTTGTTTAGCTAATTCACAAATAGCAGCAGACTTGTCAAGGCAATTCCTTCTTCGTCCGTCTGTCCGCCAACTTTTTATTTACGCTCTAGGTACTAAAGTCAAATAGTTTTTTTTAGAAAAAAGGAAGGAAGTGAGCGAAATTATGTGGAAATTGAATAACAAGCTGGTGGCCACTAAAAATATATATAAAAGCATATTGATTTTCAACCTATTTTATGTAATTGTAGATAGGATAACATTACATCCATGTGACACAGGGTCAAAGGCTAACTATCAGAATTAGTTTATAGTAATTTAGTACATGTATACAGAGGTGTTGTTTAAGCTTATCATGAGAAATTTAGATTAAAGCTGACACAAAGGAGTTGTGCCAGATTAAATGATTTCAAAATGTTTAAAAAGGCTTTTTCCCATTTCCGCCTATCTGGTTCAAGTTGACATTGTTTGTGCATAGATTCGATTCTATAAAAATCTCGATAACCAACGGTTGTGTTGAAGTTTCATGCCTTATCTTGGATTTCTTATCAGTCACGTGTCCTTTCGTGTGATGTTGATGTTTATATGTTCTTTAAGTTTATAAACTGTTATGGTACTCCTGTGCTGTTGCTGTGTGGTGCCTCATATTCATGAAAAGTTCTCGCGTTTGTAGTTTTTTCCCCTTTGGATCTTCTATTCACTTAATGCATAGCATGCAGCACGACGATATACTTACTCGTGTATGTTTTTAAACTCATGCACTAAAATGTGAGCAACATGAAAAGTCTTTTGATGATGTACTATGAACATGCAGAAAATCCAAAAATGCTTGCTTGCGTATAAAAATATTTTTTTATCCTCTTACTACAAATTGTAGCTTCAGCCAAAAAGAAGTTTTTCTACTTATCATCCATATAGTACGGCTCTCGAAACTGCTCAAATTTAACATATAAATGTATATATTCACTGAAAACTACCTAAAACTTGCATTTTCGTTATCATTACTTGGATTGAATGTTGGATTCATTCCGAACCTGATGTGCGTTTTACGAAACAAAACTTTTATCCTGTTTTATAGTTCCCCGGTCTCGTCTCAGTTCATCAATTATTACTTGAGAAGTGTATGGGAACGAGTAATGTTTGTTTGGCTAATTGTTTTGAAACGCTTTTAGATAAGTGGAAAGGGAAGATTTATGTATGTTTCTCGACTGCACAATACAATTGAAGCTTTTTTGTCTGTTGGCTGTGGTCAAATTATCTTGTTTTTTTTTGCTGAAAATGCTATCTGTAAAAAATGGACGGCAAGGTGCCGATCACGTCACATGTTTTTGCATGCCGAGGTAAGCAAGATAGCAAACATGAGTGAGAGATGCAACGATGATGGTCTAATAGGCCAGAGCAAATCACGATAGTCTATTTTTTACCTTTGTTTTGCTATAGGCAAAAGCATAAAATGTACCACGCCGATGAGTCATTCATGGCCATAGCCATTCAGCGTATAAAAAGAGGTGACCAAATTGAGTTTCGCAGTAAATTCGAGAACTTTTACGACTTTGCATTCGGCATTCACGGCTTATTTTATGCATGAATAAACTTGCTAACTAAAAATGAGCATACGTAAATGTACGTACGCAAATAGAAACCAAACTGTAAATTCACTCTTGCACATGAAATCCATATATTTAATCAATTTTATTTTATCCAGACTGTCCTTCCTCTTATCTACAGCGCACGGAAATAATTTGTATTAGAAACATATCCAATACCATCCGATCAGAGTGTGATTAGATGTTTTATTGTACGATGCGTCTATTGGTTTTTTTTTGTAAATTTATAATAGCTTCCGTCGAATTTCTGGAAAGTCTATGCTGAAAAATAAAAATGTGGTTTGCTTGGTCACGTTTGGGTATGGTTTTTACAAAATGAAGGCGTAAGTGAGGGACATATCTCTGCTGAACCTTTTCATAGAAACGTTACCTGTATTATTGATTGAATGTCTCCCATAATAACTTCTGGGGTTAAAGAAATGAAAAAGGATAATAAATCCTCAACGTTTGGAAAAGTTTGATGGGCCAAATTAGTCAGTTTCCATTCTACAAAACATGCTTGCAGAAAAAAAGGCTTTTATACATTATTAATCTAGAGTTGGAACTTGGAACAATTGGTTTACGTATTTTTGCGTGCGGGTACGTGCAGACGAGAATGGCACGCTGAATTAAATCCCCCGTTCCTGCTTCCAAAGCACTAATACAATTTACAACTAACCTGATGGTAGTTCAAAATTGCCATTTTTGAAGGAAGCTAATAAATCAGGATGTTGCTGGGTTCACCATAGAAATCAATACTTTCCATTTCCACCTTGAACAACTCACTCAATAAAAGTTGAATTATGAGGATGCATAAAGTATGAACATGAAGGCACCGGCATTTTGTTGCACAACTTATTTTTGGACTCCAAACTTTCTGTGGTTTGTATTGCGATCTTCATTCATCTTCCTTGTTGCCCTAGTCTTATAAAAGTTTAAATCATAGGGTTTGATCGACGTTCATTGAGGGTGACATCTCAGAATCAATACATGTTAATGTATGAATGAATGCCGTGCAAGAGTATGAAATCCAGAAAGAAGTTTAGAGTACCGCAGCACTTATCCTTGACATAAATTTTTAATTACTTACTTCGAAACTCTTCGTCATTGTCTCGGGCAGATATACATATGAAGAAATAAGTTTCTGCAAGTAAATCCTGCCCGATTTTGTATCATTTTTCCCCGATAAAGATTTGGGATAGAAGGAATAAAAGAATGTGATGACATGTCTGAGTGTCTTGAAAAAAGTCCATATACGACAACGACTATTCTGAAGCGGCATCATTTTATTACGATGTTCAAATCGTTAGAAAAATTGAGGAAGAAATCGCAATCCATTAACACATAATATTCATTGTATAAATGAAGCATTTTTCATGGCGTTTAACAGTATACAGCATAGCATAAATATGGACAGAAGAAAAAACCCTGTAAACTGCATGTCGTGTGTCATAAAGATGTGTTGACATAAAAAGCGTGATATTAAGATTCAAAATCACCCCAAACGCACTGCTTGTTTCGTTTTAGTACAGCCAAGAGCCAATAAATTATAGTACACTGCGCATTATAAAGGTTTTCTATTAAAATTCAACACTGGAAATTTACTTCTACCTATGATATCAGAGAAAACTATATAATAGCAGGAACAACTGCTATGATTAATGACTACGACTGAGTTAAGTAATTCATAATCATTGATAATCAACCCCGACTAACAAGTAATTTTATTATCTTCTTCATCATCATCAGTTAAACGTTGGTGACATAAATACGACAATAGTTTCAATTTAATTCCATAATTTTACGCATATGTATGTGGCATCAAATCTTGTAAGAATATAATAATAATACCCATTTAAAGGAAATACAAACTAAAACATTCCAGCACGGCTACAAAAATACCAAATGATGAGAGTGCTTACTGATCGTCCTAAAACTTCTTTTCTACTCATACGGTTACATTCAATCACCTTCATACAGTCATTTAGAATTGGGCCAATTGGTAGACAGAAATATGTCGAAACGCATTCATTAAAATACAGTTAAAAGCAATGTCTTACACAATACTTAGATTTAAAATACCATATCGTTCTGCAAGAGAACCATACCCCGTCATAATATAAGGACCATGTAACAATAAGGAACGACATCGAAACAATACAAATGTCAACTTGCTTTAATGTATATTCAGTATTTTCGGAATGATCTGTTAAGTAAACTGATTGAAAATAACCACATATAACTTTCAACTTTGGGGTAGTTACTCCCATGTCTAAACAAAGCTCTAATTAGCTGTGAATTCCAATCGAAACTAAGACTAAGCATAGTCTTTTAGCATATAGGTTTGCAGTCTTATTTGCAAATCAATATTGAAATCTATGTGATGCCTGTATTGTAGTATTAGACGTGATAAAAGCAAAAATCACTGTGCAAAATAGCTTCCTTATAGTTTACTATATAGTGAGAGTTAATAGTCTGATTTCATTAAAAGCATGACAATACAAGTAGCAAAATTTGAATGCATTTGGAGAGACAACACTAGCAAGAATAATGGTTCTCATACAGTACAGTTCATGCCCTACCATAATAAACTAATTGCGGTAGTGTGGTGTTCATCACTGGATAAAGCAATGAACTCTTATTGTTTACATACAGTAAGTTACAGTGGATTTCTCCCTAAACAGCTTACACCAGTTTTTCAAAGTCAAAAATTACAAAAATTCTCATTTACTGAAATATCCATTACCAGCTTAATACAGCAGAGCGAAAAAGATATAAATTAGGCTTGCATATTACATTCTTCTTAATGAGAACCAGTGTATATTTCCAGTCGTCGCACAAAACAAATCGTTCATTCAACTCATCAGATTCACCAATTTAACTTGCTTTACACTCGTTCTCCTAGAACAATTAATTCACAAAAATCAACTAAAGTCCCACTTGTTACATGCTTGCGACTGGAATGCAGTCAAACGATTTTAGCATGTCAGTCGCATCGCAAAAGCATGCGAGTACAGGTCGAGTCAAGAATGATTTTAGTTGAGTCTGAATTGAATTAAAACTTCTTGTCGAAAATATGAAGTGCACATACAGTAATTTATACGCTAACGTCATCCCTACTTGTTTTCATTCGTAAATTGATACATCCCGAGCATTTAAGCAAGAATCTCACTCGCAAACTCATGATATTTCAAACTGTGTGACTATTTCATGGATAAAAGACAGGTGAACCATGACAGTACTCTTTGACTCGAATGACAACTGTATCAGATAGTACATCAGTTTTATGAATAAAAGGACTGGTATTTAAAAAAAAAGAACTCATCATTGCTAAACCATCATTATTTTACAGTGCATTCTTTCAGTTCCACACCAATATGTTACCTCTTCAAGTATTATGTACACCGTAATGTGTCCTTAACTATAAATCTTATTAATATTTAAGTCCTTAATTAATTACTCAAGACGCTACTACTCTTCAATCAGTCAACTAAACCAGCCATCAGCTGTGACTCCAGTGCAGCAAGTACAATACAACTCAATTATTTCAAGTACAAGAACGACTACAGTACAACTTATTTCGAATACATGACAATACAACCACTATATAACGATGAAAACGATGTGATGCTGAATCGAATTTTACACTTCCTTCACAATTGTGCTCTGAGGAGGTTTGTCGTGCTTCTGGATATTTGTACGCCAATACTTGAGTATCAAAGCTATAAATTGCCCTCTTTTGTTCGTCTCGATCCCACTCTTGTGTAGTAAGCAGTTAGTTATCTCCATTCATTTACAACTTTCATTTACACAAAACTTCAACTTCTAGCCGGCATTTAGTTTGTTACTACTACGATAAAATTGTAATTCTAATTCTGGTAAAGTTTACTCACATCAGTTAAGTCAAACATAATAATCAGTATTACATAGAGTCATAAAAGTTCATTCCTGCATTTTCTCTGGTGGTCCATCTTAAAGGTTGACCCAGCCAAGTCGTAAAGTAGACTTGTTTTACAATATTGTTACGTTAATTAATACAAGACTTAAGGAAAACTTATTCTGATTATTATTATTATATGTTATATATATATACGAACATGATCATATTATATTATCCATGACGACAATTTATCATGCAGTTATTCAATACTTACACATCTGGAATCAAAGCTTCAGGATTACTATACTCCAACGATCATCAATCCTATTCTTTCAAGCGACCAACAGTTAACTTTTACCTTCGTTTGGGTGTTTGGTGTTTTACTAGTGGAGTTATACAAAAAAGTTTTTAGCTACAAAGACTGAATCATAGAAATATCTGGGAATTGGTTCCAGGCGTTGAAACAATGACAGGAATCAATTTGCACGTGCTGAGATGAGTGAAGTAAATAAGCATTGAGTTATGACACATCCTGATCATCGACATCGTGAAGTTGCTCCTTAGCTTCACTATCTCCTCCTGTAAATGAAAATTACCAACCGTATTATAGAAAGAAGTAGTAGTAGTAGTTTCGCGTACCGGTGGTGATTCATTGGTACCCAACCATCTTAGAACCACCGCGCTTATTATACACCTTCTTGATTTAAAGTACTGAATACTGACAAATGCAAAATTAATAAATCAAGTTCACAATGAAAGTTGGTCACATATTATATTGTGACAAGTTGAAAGAAATATCCAAAGAAAACTATTTGACGACTAAACAGTTAATGATACGTTATGATGACTTACATCTTGTAATAGAACACTTTGGATTCCCCTGTGCTAGCACACGGAATGAGGTGTTTGTCTAGCACATTTAGAATGTCCGAGCAGATTTCTTTCAGTTCTTTCTCGACCTGTTAAAAATAGTATTTTCCCAGTTTAAATCCACACAAACACTGATAAAGTTTGACAATAGAGAAATGAACGAGGAGATGTAAAAATATACCTGAGCGCGATACTGTCGTATCATTTCCAATTTATCTTCTCCCCCCTTGCTCTCCTCCTTTTGTTCAATGGAAGAGATAATCCTCCACGATGCTCTGCGTGCACCTATAACGTTTTTGTATGCTACAGAGAGCAGGTTGCGCTCTTCAACTGTCAATTCGACATCAAGACTAGCAACTTTCTTCATTGCTTCAACCATTTCTAAACCAGACAACGAAACATTTCTTTTTGTGATTTTAAATGCCGTCACACAATAAACTACAAAGTCTAACTGTAAAATTTCACACTAAGCATCCCAAGGTTAATATGCAATCAAATATTCAATACATAATTTATGTACTAATACTAATACCAAGGATACATGTGTAAGCAATCCGATCCATCAGATTCAAGGTTAGTTACAAGTACATACGAGTAATAAAAGCAGCAAGCAGCCATTGGTCATAATCATAAATGATTTGTTGTGAAACTGCTAAAATCTTTCTGATCTCCTGATAAATAAGTTATGTAGCTTGCACCAAAGATATAAGTAATTAAGAAATTCATTGGTGAAGTCGTACTTTAGAAGTTCCCTTTTGTTGAAAGGGGTGACACCGCGACCACCTACAACCTACATATATTTGTGTTACTGTTACATGCAACATTAGCGGTGGAATTCAATTTGATTTATATAATACTAATGTAATGTTATATCAGAAGCATTTATGCAATACAAATATGACAAAACCCTTATAAATATTTAAAGATTGTTCATTGAATAATCCCATTTTGTATTACTACAACGTGCCAATATATGAGTTCAAAGCATTGAACAAACAGGCAACGATGGTACAAAGTGGTGGTGCCACCTGCACTGTGACATTTGTATGTGCACGTACGCGGGTGTCAATTCCGCATGGAGACACGCCAGTGCGTGATTGACTGTCAGTTGCACGAAATGCTAATGCTAATACTATTTTTCATCAGTTGTCAGTATTTTATTCCACCTCATGACACACGACTGGCTAAAACTAATGACTAGAATTCCCGTCACCATACATAAGTCACTTGTATTTGCATAAACTTTGCAGATATACAGCTGAGATTCTACAGTTGACGGGTTTCCTTAACTTAAGGCTTCCCCTTATTGACAAATGACGCATTCATGAATCATGACTTCATTTTGGCAACAATCCTATTTCAGAGGTTGCATCACCGTCAACCATGAACGACATTTTTTACTGATTCAGTCAGACGCAGATAATTTTCTATAAAAATATTAAAATAATACAACTGACAAGTGCTTGATAGTTGATGGACAATTTAAACAATCATTTCAAATGTTTTGATTGCAGAATTAATTTTAAAAATAATTTGTAGTCATGCGTCCAAGGAAAATTTACTACTGACCCAAAATATCAAACGTAGTTTTAATGACGAAATTCAATCAATTAATTAAACAAACACATCCCCGAAAAGACACAATCAAATACTGAATATAGACTAGCTTTTTGTTTTCACAATCATTAAAGCATGTCTCTACCAATAATCGGCCTAACCAGACGTCAGTCAGACGAATATGAGATTCTAAAAATGCTACAAATGTGAGCCCTTTCAAATTCCAAAATATAATAATCCCTCAACCCCATATTTTACACCCGTAATCAGTCATCAGTTATATCTTGCACCAGTTGCATATTTTATGGCTGCTTAGAGCTTAAACTTAGACAACATTATCTTATAGGTCATAGGTATATATATAAACCAGTGTCAAAACTACAACCAACAACTACAAATCCACTAAAATAATAGTTTCTCTATCTGTAAGCATATTTTTGAGTCGTTAGTATTCATAGATATACAAAGTGTAGATATTTAAGCGACACCGAGCAAGTCGCAATCACCAAGCTAACTTATAACTTAATAGGCATAGCTCCAACTTACCGTCATATCTCTCCGCTTGCTCAGCTAATTTGGCCTTGTAGACGTTATCTTCACGGTCCGACATTTTTAATGACTACTGGTGATTAATAAGGTACAAACCACACAAAAAATAGATAATAGCACAATGGAATTTTTTCCCAGGTGGGAGGGATCTTTTCCTTCTATATACTACCAAATTTGAGGAAAAACGCTTCTACAAAGGTGATTCAGCTCGCCTCAATGACGAATAAAACCTTTTATTTTCCCTCTATACCCTTATTCCTCAAAGTCTACTAGTAGAGTTAACCCAACCACTGTAAAAATAACTTTCACATCAATTTTCTAATTATTTATATTTGAATCCACTCAAATTTCCTCTGCAAGTTTCCGTCGAGAATTAAAATACTGTAATTTTTTGTCGGGAAAAGGCTTTCCGTCTCTTTCAGACAGTAGTAGGAGCAATAGAAATTATCCGTGTCCGTAGCAAGAGCTGTAGAAGTAGCCGTCGATTCAGATAGTACAGCACTACTGGTAGTAGTAGTAGTTGTGTGAGTAAGTAGTCGCAATAGCAAAGTCAGTATTGGATATAATGTGTGTCTTGTCAGTGATATCTATCCGATACGTATTCTCCAGAGGGGTAACGTGAAGAATGACGAGAAAAGAGCGAGAAGAGTACACACTCTCACACACAAGGCGTACAGCTAAGAATACATTATGGTGGCACAAGCAGAACACCACCACACACACACACTACGTCTCCTTCTGCACCATGGTCATATTATGAGGTTTTTCCTTCCTTGGCAAATAGCAAAGCGTGTATTGTTGCTAACTATACATCCATATTCCATATAGTGCCCCTCTTCATATTAATATATCATTTCTTTCGAATCGGCAATTTCCCTTTTTCAACATATAAACTGCCTGCTACTGGCTTCCCATACAGAGCGAGATATCATCCCGTCGCCAAAAGTATATTAGTTTTTTAGAATACATTTGACAGGACGGGTATTAGTAGTAGTAGTAGTAGTAGACCACGAAGGAAGAATAGTGTTCTTCGGGCAGGGATTTTTTACGTTGGCAGCAGAGAGTGACATGCTACTACTATAGCGTGTATTCTCACTTGTGTTGTATGGATATGCTTATATGAATGAGGTGGTGTGCAAGTAGCGGTGGTCGGTGGTGGTGGAGTGTGTGTGTGGTGCGGTACTTCATTTACTCTATACAGTAGAGAGAAAAAGAACACGAACGAAGCTCTCTTCTCAACAGCGATACTTGGTGTTATACACGAGGTGCATTGTAGTTGGCACAAAATCCAATACCAGCCATGCAATCCTTGTTGAATACGTGTTCGATTCTAGAGGCAAGATACCTAAAGATTTTGAGAGAGACCTGACTGAGCTGAAAGAGGCTCTTTTGCTCGCGCTGGCTTCAAAGTCTTCCTTTCTTTTTCCCTTTTTGCTTCGTCGCTCTTGCTCCGTTTTCGCTCGTTCGTAATTCGTTTTGTTTAGTTGGATATATGGATGGAGAAGTTGGTAATGTTGGAGTAGCTAAAGTCAGTATGATGGTGAGATGATGATGATGATGTTGCTGTTGTGTGATGATGGTATGTGTGTAGTAGGTGAGTAAGAGATTCTCTTTCTACTAAACGTACATTCATAATAGGGTGAGTGAGTAGACAGCAATGCTGAGAGAGAAAGGAATAGTGCGTTGTAGAGTTTAGACAGTTCTTTGCTCTTTCCTGTACTTTTATGTTATGCATACACGCCTTTAAACAACTCTCATCACATCATCATCACCACCAACCACAGACAGACAGAGCGGAGAAGAGGCTTACTGCTACTGCTAATGTAGAAAATTGTAATAGTGGACGAGATTCTTTGGCAAATAGGGAAAAAATGTAGAAAGGAAAGGACAAGGAAGCAGAAGCGTACCCTACCCTTGTCGATATACATCCGTCCGAGCGTAGTTCCTAGTAAAACTTTTTAGTCCGTTTTGCGTAAAATGAAGTATCCAAACAAAAAATATATGTATGTATGTATTACTACATTATATCGTATCAAGGAAGGATGATGGTTAGTTGGATGGATTGAATTTGTTAGAACGAATTGAGTTGGCGGTGGTGAGGCAGACGACTGAATAGAGTCGACTAGAGGAGTCAGAGTCACAGGGAAATGATTCAATGACCACCACGCTAGACCACGTTACGTATCATTTGTTTTTCCATTACTTTATTTCACACGCCAATTTCGCTTGACAAACTTGAGCATGTCGTCAATTTCCCTTACTTATAGGAGGAGAACGACAATTGTTTGTCAGCAGCGAGGTAGGATTTTTTGTGTGAAACAGCTATGTTATTAGCGTAGTATGCCGTCGTGGTAGCTAAGTGGGTGAGTACCACCCTTTTAAACCCAATTTGATGTATGTAGTTTTACAAATGACAGAGATTCTCTTCCTCTCTCTCTCTCTCTCTCTGTTTTTCGCAATCGCCACATCCGATGTGAGTTGAATTCGACAGTATTGCGAAACTGCATTTGGGTTTTAGATTTACATCGTAAAAAATGACATCGGCCGGCATGCATAATTCATCCAACATCATTTTTTTCCTCCGTGGCGTTGCTCATCTCTATGATAAAACGGAAATGATGCAGATTCACTCACTCAGACAATTCCGTTGCATTAGAGTGACGAGTAAGAGGCATATGGTAGTGTGGTGATTCAATTGCAAAAAATATGTGCGATATATATATCGACACCAGGGAATAAATAAAAGGGCTCCCAACAATGCCATACATGCATTCCTCCAAAGTACGTAATATGTACCGTATAAATGCACTCTGTAAAGTTGATATGGGGTTCAATAATAAAAATGAAAAGCTGCAAACTAGGAGACGCTGCTGAAAGCTTTTCTTCTCGTCGTAAGTAAAGCTACTTTCCACGATGAATTCAGTTAGGAAGGAAAAGAGAAGCGCTTTTGTATCACTAATGCTTATTATACTTATTATGCATGCTATTTTCTTGTAAGTATGAGAGCTGACGAAAATGCCCTTAACTTGGGATTTTCACGCTGCTATTTTCTTTCTTCTCTTCGCCACGGCGGCTTCCATTCAGTTCCGTGCTAAATACCTAGTATTATATGGCATTATTACATGAATCCAATAGAGCTTGAGTTCTGGGCTGACGCTGACTCTGCCCATGTTCATATATGAATGGAATGACTTACTTCTTGTCTTTGGAACTACAACTTCTAGAATTAGAACCACTCTACTTCCATCATCATCACCTCACCGTGAGGCTGACGATGTTGATAACTTGATAACAAAAATTGCATTAGTTGGCTAAGGTCGAGTATCCCAAGTTGGAATGCACAGGAATAAGTGCATATATGATAAATACATATATTATTATAAGTATTTTTTGACTACATCTATCCTGTGCTTTTGCTTTTGCGACTAATCCCTTTCCTTATTCTTCAAAACATCTAAAGAGAACTTTTGTACTGTAACTCTCCGAGAGCAAGTAATGTTATATGAGAAAATTTGCGATATACTACTGCCTAGCTGAAAAGTCATGTTTACACGTATCAGTAGTTAGTTAGTAGTATTAGGGGAATATCATATTGTGAGAATCTATGAGTTTGAAAGAAGAAAATGAAAAGGATAAGGATGTATGCATGAATAAAGTGCAAATGAGCGTAGGATCCTTTTGGTGAGTGTTAAGAGAGGAGAGAATGAACGGTGTTCCTCCTACTCTTACTCACTCACGATCAGTCATCTATGCTTGAGGCATTCATTCGTTGATGATGACTTGGCTGGTAAAGAGTGATAAACTCATGATGATATTAAAAATTGCCTGTCGTAAATAATTGATAAAAGTAATTGATGAAGATGATGGGGTTTTTGGAGGGAAGCGTAGCCTGCATGAGCTCACGCATACTTGTCCGCTTACGTAATGCAAAGAGGGAAACTAACGTGTATTTTTCTTTATCCAGTAGTAGTGGAGGTCAACAAGTTGGGGTTTACTCGAAATATATTGTGTGACATCCTGACATTTCTTTTTACTATTTTGAAGAATGTGTTTTCTAATACGATGCCAATCATGCCTCGAGGCAAATACTGACACTGATCCTCACTCAGAAAAAATGTTCATTCTTGCAGGTATACACGTCTCTTCATTTTACCCCCTCTCTTAAATACTTTGTTAGAGAGAGTGAGTGAATGGTTGTCCCAACTAAATATTAAAGCAGTAAGAATACTTTTAGCCAGCACTACTATGCCGTGTTGATCCCATCCATCTCAATCTGCAAGCAAAGCCAACCAAAACATCCGTGTGTAGTCCTAGTCGAGTCCCAGATCACACTTTAATACTCAAACTTGAGCAGTATCCTTTTCTTGTAGAATTCCATCAGGACATGCATTGTGCTCATGATGGAAATGTGATTGGATACATAGCTACACTTAAGGACGCAAAAGAAGTAGGAAGCATCTGTCTCTTTTTCTGGATTTGATATGGCGCATATTCCATGTAGCATGTATTACGCAGGTAAGCCCACCTTTATTTTATTTTATTCTCTTATTCTCTTATTGCATTGCTAATACAAAATATTATTGTCATCTCCCTTTCCAAAGCAGCATGGATTCACACACTCGTTCTCTTCTACGCTCTCCTCTTCCATGGCATGGCCTGCTTCAAGCAAAAAAGGTGGAAAAGAAACAAAAAAAATCCTGAGGAACCAAAAGCATATAAGTATTTCATTTTGGTATTCCATTCGATAAAGATTACATGCTGCTGTTGCTATGTGGTAGTGTGGGCTCGAAACTTGGAGTGGAGTGGAATTGGAAAAAGCTTGTGTTCATTCCTATAACCTAACAAAGTTTTTTTTCTGTGAAAAGCACGCAGTCGCCAGCCGGCGCAAACCAATATCCTACCAGCCACTTTGCTAACCTATTCAAACTATTCAGTTCCCAAATCCAAAAAGTCACCATGGAACCGAAGCGAGGAAAAGTATTTAGGTAGAGACTTCCCCAGTAGTCAAGTTTTTAGACTTTTATACTCACACAACACTCGAGGTTGAATGTATGTATAACGCATGCATAGTTCTTGCAAGAGGTATCACTCGTTCAAGGAATGGCTTGGAATGTATAAATATATATATAAAAATTGCATAAATACAACGTTGAGGCTTGCAGCGACAGCCGTAGGAGTTACGTGGACCACGATGGACGGCTTTAATAGCGTTCAATACCGTGCATTTCAATCTCTCCATGAGAACACAGGGTAGTAAGACCTAGGTCTCGGAACTAGTACGTCGTCCGTGAGAAACATGAGTTACAGGTCTGAGAAAATTGTATTTACAATATTAAGCGACTAGTGCCGCACCCTAGTCTTTCCTCCAGCTCTTCTTTGCTTCGCTACTCTCTTTCTCCAGAGAGAAAAGCATTTGTTGCCTCGCTAGGCCTAAAGTTGGGTCTTTTTCTCATGTGTTTTTAAGCTGCACCCTTAGACCATAACCAAATGTCGCTCTTACTGCACTCCACTGCTTCTTGATACTCGCTTCTATACTGCCACTCAACTGCTGCACTCCAATTTCCCTATGACTGTTGTATGAGCACAAGACCCGGCTTTTTCCTGTCTATTGCTTTACGCCTCCAAACACTACGAGAAAGTTTCTCCTGCTGTGGCTTATTTGCCCTGATACTATTTCCATGAAGCACGTCATATTACGACGTTGCACTCACTCTCCTAAGCCAGTTCTATGGTCTATCTATATAGATGAGATGGTGTAATAACTTACATCAGTAAGGGTTTGTTGGCAGAAGAGTGAGGATGACTGTGCTAGCCGGCTCCGCTCTTTTCTATTCCGAACTGACGTAGCTGCATGCAAGCAAGCTTGGAATGCAATATGACCGGCTGGTCTTTCACCCTGTTTCTAGCTGCATTATTAATGGCCTTTTCACAGACGTATTCGTCTGTTGTCTGTAGTCTCCCATGACATGACTCGCGCTGAGTGACGGATACACTGATTACTTACTTTCCCTCATTTGGCTAAAACTTGACCCAGTTGTGGTCATACTGGACGGATCCCATGCATATTACAGTAATTAATCGTGTAGAAATTATACGAGTTAATGGAAAATTAGATTAATTCCAACTTTTTAATGAAGTGACAGGGACAGTTTCCATTACCATTTTTTATAAATAGATTAATTTCGGGGAAATCAAGGTAATTTGTGTTGAAGAGGATTTTAACATGAAACTTCTTTGCTAACGAGTCGTGCATCTGCAGAACATTTAGGCACTATGAATTGTTTGTTACAATTTTTAACTCAATTTATTATTTATTATGGAAGCACGAGAGGAAAGTATGTGCCTACCTCACACTCATTGTTCAAAATCAATGCTAGTTGGCGAATTCAGTGGCAACTGTCTTATGATGGGATCACGCGTATGGAAATGAGCAAGCAATTCTGAAGCTAAGTGATTTGTTTATCTTCAATCTTCATCTTCGAGCTCATCTCGAATTCAATATTTCCATTTACATGAAGAAAAAACATAAATCTGGAATTTCAATTATTGGGCATTTAAATATGCCCTGAATAACTGCAAAAGAATGTATTTGCCGATAAATTTAGTGGGTAAAATACATTTGCATATTTTAATCGACACAATCAATGTCTGACAGCTAATACTAACTTATGCATGCTGGCGTTGTTCCATTTGGTAAAACTTTCTGCGCTGTTAAAAAATATCATAAAGCTTTGCTTTTTACAACGCTTTCGCAATTTACGTATGTCTTTCCTAAAGATTTAAATTTTTGTTTGCATCTTTATCTTTGTGCAATCGACTTTCGTTTGAGTATTTTTCCTAACTACAAAAAGTACAAAACACTTTCCAAAAAATCAATATTTGGCCGCTACACTGACTATAACGATAGGCAAAAAAACTGGCTGACAGTTGCATTCAAACAACAGTGCGGATATAATGGGGATATGATGTACTATGCAAACCTTGACGCATTTTACGAGCGACGACGTTCTTTGCAAAAGGTGACATCATATTATATGTGTGACTATGCATTTTCCCACTTTTGTCAACTTATGAATTATCACAATGCAAAAATATGAAGAGAAACTATTGTGCATGGCACACCTAATCAAAGGTGTGAATGGTGTATGATCTATATCCAATCATCATGGGAATTGAAGACCACACTATAAAATGATCGAATCATAAACCTATCTACGATCAACCTATAATCATATCTGTAATACCTATAGTATCATTTTGTTCCTCGCAACTTAAACGTTCTG
The DNA here is from genome assembly GCA_027743935.1 of Sinodicranocentrus sp. ZH6. Taxonomy (NCBI): domain Eukaryota; kingdom Metazoa; phylum Arthropoda; class Collembola; order Entomobryomorpha; family Entomobryidae; genus Sinodicranocentrus; species Sinodicranocentrus sp. ZH6. The sequence goes on along the minus strand of JAHZNA010003889.1, from coordinate 21,664 downwards.
CTAAAATATTAAAATAGAAATTCTTAAATTTCGTCAGAGGAGAACCAAAATTTGTACATAAAACTTTAGAAAATTACTCGAAAATCACTTGATGAGTTTATTTAATTTAATACATCTCCAAATGTATAATGTATTCCTTTTTTGAAAATCTTTTGGACAGCACAAATTCAAAACTCAGACAGAAATCGTTTTATTGGTGACAGACACACAGTCACCTAAGCATTCGCATTATTGTAGTGTAACTACATACCTAGATAAAGTCCGTTGCTTAATAACTGATATCACCACATTTAATCTAATAAATGTACGCGTTTACTGCCATTTCCGATATAATTCAATGACAATGCTTACGCAGAGATATAGAGAGTCGATTGCAAATGCTTACAGACAATAGAGATGCAAAGACCTGAGAGCAAGTTCACTTTGTAGTTACAAACCAGCCACCTAACCAACTGCACATCCTCCGCAGTTACTACAAATTAGGTGGTTAGTAGTCACCAGTTTGTCGTAGTTCGTTATACATTCACTTTTTTGCTCCTTTCGCTGACTACTCCTACTACTGATTATACCTTTAAATCTAATAATATAAAGCAACATTCATGTATTTCATGAGATTTCCATTGGATCGTATGCATATGGGAATGCCGCTGTGCAGTGAAGAAAAATGCCTTTTTTGGAAAGAAACAAGCTCTCGCATTCAGCCACACTTCTCCACTATATATCACGGGAGTAATATACTTCTATCAATGTTTTACTTTTACTACATCATTAAGTCAAGGTGAAAACAAGCAAACACGTCTAGTTGTGTTGTGAAGCCACTACATTCCATTTTAAATTTCTCTCCACTCCTTTTTAAAGGTGAAAAATTATGCCGTAAGGTTAACTGCACAGGAGTGGAATGATGACGATGACAAAACCTTTTTGTATTCAAATAGTGTGTAAATTGTTGCTGAAACTATGTCAGGTTATGGAACAACCTACGTGATATCATTCAACAATGCGTGCAATGAAGTAAAAGTATGTTAAAAACTCTGGTTTTAACCATTTCCCGCAGGGCCTAATAGCCTACTAGTTGTTTTAGTATTTAACTGTAGTTTTGGGTAAGGCTAGTCCGCTAGTCTGTTGTTTTGCGGTATTTATTAGATACATGAGAAATATGAGAATGAGAGAAGTATGATCCGACGGTCTGGAAATAAATGCCTTTACAATATTTCCATTTCGTTGCTTTTAGAATTGGTTGCACGTTATAACAAGGGATGATGCCATTGCCTTGTATGAGGAAGGAAGCCGCAGAGAAAAGTGGTTTAGTGCTTTAATACGTAATTTGTTTACAGTCATATTGGTATAATTTTTTTATCCTGTAAAGTTCTTTGAAGTTTACACTCAAGTCATCAACATTTTTTTGCAATTTTACACTGCTTTTTAAACTTCTCCATGTACATTTTGGAGACTCGCTCTACCTATTACGCATCATATAGAATAACTTGAAAATTGCTGGGCTACCCCAACGATACCTCTTTTGTTGTCTTAACTTTCTTCCTAGAAGTTGCAAACTTTGTTACAATATCATTACTTTGTCGTTGGGCAGGAGACTTCCACCATTACACCTACTTGTCTGTATTATATTACACTAACTTGCTTTACACTTCAACTTCCTGACGCAAGTGGAAGCATTTCAAGGCTTAAATTGACTATGCAGCATCCGTCCACGCTGCTATCAACAGGAATTTTCCAGTTTACTAGGCTAGATGCGAGCACTCACTCATAAAAGTTTGCTTCGGCTTCCTCAAAACGATGTTTAAAAGAATTAATTTGGTCATTATTCTCTTTCGAAAATTCCATGCGAAGCTGTATCTATACCTAGTATAAATTGTCAGTAACGAAGATGGGCTCCGTATCATATAATTAATTGCATCAAAATATGAAAAATTCTTATAAATTGATTAACTCTTCGTCGCTCGTCTAAAATGAATATTATAAAGACTTATTTTCCTTTGCACAACATATCAAGTACGTAATGAAGTAGCACTCATTCTTGGAATTTATTTGCTGACAAAATTTGTTCTCGTTACGCGTTTCACTTCATTCACGAGGGACACACGTAATAATGACCAGCATACGTAGGTGGCCGGAAAAAATAAAGTGATTATGTTGATTGCATTACAGACAGTCCAGTCCAGAAGTAACTAGCTCTATTGATGGAAGCATGGAAGCTAATGTGATAAATGTGGAATGGACATGTAAAAAAAGTACAACCAGAGAAGGAGATGCTACCAAGAACATAGCTTTGTAAGTAAAAAAATATATGGAGCAAAGGACGCATCAATTTGTCTGATAAGGTCGTTATATTCTTTTGTATTCTTTTCGGTGCTCGCTCGGATGGATGGGTCGGAGTTTGCCCTACAGTATTTATATATAAAAAAGAAAAAAGGGCAAAATGGTATTTGATTTGATAAGGCAACGATCATAGATCACTGTAATTTGTCGTTTTGCGCCAAGAAATCAACTGAGAATATTATGTTTATGAGGTAAAGAAGAAATGTCTAGTAATGGGAACAGTAATCATATCACAACATATTCTTTTCCATGTCAATGTGATTTAGCAAGCGAGGCGTAGAATGTTCCTTAGAAAATGAAAGAATAGCACTGACTGCTGCTCCTTTACGTCAGGATGGGAGGCATAACTTTGCAATGGAATACACAGCCAATTTTCGCTCTCTTGTGTTTCGGTGAATAGCCGGTGGTGTTAAAAACACATTGGCTACTTTGGAGTAAGAAAGAAGTCACAAGTAAACATTTTGTATCACAAATTTTATCGCTTCGTTTTGAGACGATTGGCTGGCCCTCTCTACTTTACTCGTTTTTTTTGCCAAGCGCTCCTTTCGTCCTACTATATATATACGCACATCTTGTAACTTACACTTTATTCGATTTTTGCTTTTTCTTGCACATCCTTCCATTACGAATAACAGGAAACAAGCAGGGATGAGAGTGCAAAGAGACATGGCATGGTAAAATGGTAAAAGTGAAAGGCTACCCAAATAACAAGAACACTAATCCCGTTTCCGCTCTCAGTCTCTTCTTTCCACATCTCAGGAATAAACTTATGTACAACATGGTGATAGATGTTCCACTAAGCATCATCTCTTTCTTTTCCTACTTATACACTCCAAGAAGCATTACACATTTACACACTCAAGTCAAAGCTTTTCATGAAAGCTTGTATTTTCAATGTAATGTAGGATTTCAAGTAGTTGGATTAATGGAGCGTAGCAAGTTGCAAGCATCTTCCAGTTCTCTCTGAATTAGCTGAGAATATCATTATACGCTTTGAATTTGAAATTCAGAATGAAAGGAGCATTCATGATTTCTCATAACTTTTCCAATTCATTTTATCAAAGAAATTAGTATACAACTAAAAAGGTACACTAAATGAGTTTACAAAGTGATGACGTCTAACAATTTTCCAAAGAAATGAACGACTCGTTTGAAAGACTTCAATGTAATCGCGACATCTATTATCATTTAACAAACGGTAAGTCAGGTATACCTAATTTGATTTAAAAAATCCGAAAGAATACCCTTTTTATTGAAGAATGCCTTCTTAATTGAAGTCAAATGTACTCAAATGTGCTGTGAAGATCAGGAGTCCCACTAAAATGTATCTTAAGTCATGCATGTCTTTTGTGAAGCACTTCCTTTTCTTTGTTGTGTTTTGGTAGCGTGTCGATTCTAAGGGACGGAAATTAGTGGTTAATATATTTTCTCGGAGAATAGAGTCCCACTCAGAGATTGACGTCAGAGAGGAAAGTTCTTTTGTTGGATAAAGTATCCATATAGGCTCTCGTTTTCCCTCTATCATACATTGCTTCATACATGTGTGATATCGTCTCCCCACTATAGATTTTGTACCCCGCCCCAAAGGTTTTATCAGCACACATTTTGTTCCTACTTGTGCTCCTTGCAAAAGCATTCAACAACTTGAGCATTGCTCTCTAAATTGCTACAGCAGATGTAGCGCTGAAGCGTTTACTTTTAGACATGCATGTAGCACGCTCTTACGTAATATTCAAGATTTTGTATTAGCTTGTTCAAGATGGAGAAAGTGTTTGTATGCCTTTGAAATTTTCCATCATTTCTAATTCCTAAAAAGAAACTCTTCAAGCAAAATGTTTTTCAACAAGGAGAAGGTAAAGTTGTGGATCGGTAGTTCGCTAGGGATTAGTTACCCTAATGTTTCTTATAGAGGAGGAGAAAGTCAGCTATACCCATTTCAAGGAGAATCAACTAGCCTAGGGAAAACGTTTACCGTGAAACTGAATTCCTAGGAGAAAAATCTTAGTTTTACTTTTGTTTACACGAGTTCGAGACTTTTAATGAATACTTTAGAAAGTTGTCAGTTGCGAACAGCACTGAATCCTTTTTCCGCTATTGCTTCGCGTAGAGATGGCTTATTTAACTGCTTTTTGTTTACCATTATTGAGATTTGATTTCCAGTAAAAGAGAAGAAAATAGAAATAAAGAGAAGACTTTATCATCGTAATCATCATCTTGCCTTGCAGCTAAACCGATCTATCGTAGTGGTGGTGCTGTCGCCGTCTTTTCTCAATTTTCTCATCTTGTGTGTCTTGTTTTATGCGCTGAGGAGCCGATCTGTGCCGAGTTATATTAGTACAATGTATACCATCAGGATGCTGAAGAAGGATATTGCTACCCGGCTTTTCACTCATTCTTTGCCCTATCCCATTCATGCCTCTTTGTGTGACGTGACAGCCCTATTCTTTCTCTTTATCTAGTCAGTTTTTTTTTGCTTTTACCTTTACCATCTCCCTTTATTAGCGCTCTATACCGCGCTGTTTTGCAAGCAAACACTTGTTTCCTTCTTGCATAGTGATATCTGTGGGAATGTACCTTCATAAGGTTTTCAATACAACAATCAAGTTTCAATGAAGTTTCGTTTATAAGATAGAAAACCCACATCATTTAAAATCTGTCAAAAACCGAAGCTGTGAGATGCTCTTAAATGAGTCTATATATAGCTTTCTCCAGCACGATGAACGAAAGGCACTAATGACTGTAAATTGAAACTACTGAAATTGGAGTTTAAGTAAAAGAGGTAGCCCTTTCCACAATCCACTTTTTGTGATTTCACCTTGTTTTATGTTCTAGTTTCTTTGTGAGCAAGCTGTGCAATCGTGGTGGGTGTTCTATCGGAAATATATTGGTACCCAAGCGCAGTATAATTACAAAGAGGAAACGACTTGCAATGGTTATGTGAATCTATATAATCGAAAATTATAGAAGAAAGTTCTACGCATGGTTTAAAAATAAGTATAATTTGAGACCGATTTCCACCGCAGGCTGTAATGAAAAAAGAGATTGTAGGGTTTAGTTTTATCATGCACCAATTTATTCTGATAGCTACTTCTATGCAGCCTATTAGATTTCATAATCGCATGATTCATTATACATTACATGACATGTATGTAAAATACATACACACCTTTGCAGTAATAATAATACTGCCGGAATATATGGCTCTTGTATCTTTTCTGTTGAGTTGCGAATCTTGGTGTCTTTGTGTTCATCAATATGGCTTCGCAGTAGATGCATACAAGGTTAGATGACGCGGATTGCATATTATAGCACTTATCACTGTTATCACAGTGTCAATCTTGACCTCCATTGATTGAATTTATTATTTATTAGGTTTGAATTGTGATGAAAATAGCAACAGGAAGAAAATAAGAAATTAATATAAACATTCATAACTAACTGGAGTCGTCCAAAATAGAAAAATATATCTTTTGTACATTCCAGTATTTCCAGTACCACATAGACTGGCACTGGGAGCCGCTAATGTTTTATATGTGTTGTTAGTGGCGCATTATGAAAGATGAACAAAAAACTATTTCCTGTCATATACTCTTTTATAGTGTATTATAAACTCCGTTGTGCAAAATCATGTCATGTGAGCACTGTCAGCAACAATGCAAGTGAACTCTAAAACATTATAATTTTCAGATTTTAGAGCAAGTCTGTTGTACGTACATGATTTGAGTGCAGGTTTATTTTATTTTGGCCGTCGATTACCACGTGGGGTGTATTTAATAAGAGATAAACCTAAGTCGACTATGTTGTCCAGCCGCTATGAATGAATTATATATACAATAAATATTCAAGATGAGATGTGCGTGCAGGATTCTGTCAAGCTTTGTCGAATTGAATATTATTTCTCATGTCGTGAGGGAAAATGTCGAAATATGGACAATCAGGGTAGAGTATACAAAACAAAAATAGCAGGGTATAAAATTGGCGATTGATTCTTTTAGTCGCTTAACCAAAACCAAAGTCGATGTGAAGAAATGGTTCATTTCCATTTAATACTTCACAATTTTAAGAAATTATTCCAAATGGCCATTTGCCACTCTTTTAAATGACAAAAGCTCTGAAGGATAATAGTAAATGTTTATTTTGTCGCGGAAGACTTTCCAATAACGATGTGTGCCTGGAACGTAATTTTTCCACTAAGCGTGCTTGGATATTCAAAATTCAACAAAGCACTAGCCTTTTTGGTATGTGCACAACAACAGTAGAAAACTCCCTTATGAACTGGGCAACATTGTACGAAAGTCGTGGTATTTTTTCGCCATAATAAGCGTTTAATTTTTTTAAAAGAGTCGATTTGCTTTTGATTCGCCATAATGGTTTTCAGAGTGGCCAGTGTGATTCTTTTATAAATATTCATTATTATATGACGAATAAGGAAGTAATGCACAAACTCATGTCTTTGAAATATTTTACAAAAACAATAAAATTTAATAAATGGCAGTGAAATTAGCTTTGTTGAATAATTTCTTAAACTATACAGGCATTTGTTTCAGGTAGATTACATAATAATATGTATTTTTTTTCATATAACAGAAAAGTTGAGAATATTTTAAATTTCAAGTTTGAAATAATAACCATTCACCAAAACTTAATATCATTTACTTTATAAGTAATGATTTCACTCTAACAAGACCAGCCAAACCATAACACGGATATTACTAAAAGTAAACAACACTACCTATAAATATAGGTAGCACATTTATTAGCTAACCCCATAAAAACTACGAAACTTTTGTTTACGAAGCAAATAAAAATTAACACACACATTCTGTTTAGAATGGGTTGATCAGAATTTCACCCACTTACCGTAAACTTAATAAGATTTATACATAGACAATTACATCCAGTTGGAAGGAAGGAAGAATTGATTAACCCTGAACTGTAATGATCATCAATTTAGAAAAAATCTCATAACAACATGCATATCTATTTTAATGTATATTGAAATGATGGAAGTGAACAATGCGTAGTTGTAAACATGAGAAACCCAAGTAAACAACATTTACAAATAGTAAAGACGATTGGATAGTCTTTCGTGGCTTGGGATTCCTGCTCCGAGAGCAAGTCCAGACAGGTACGCCAATTTGTGAGCATATTGACAGGGTGCAGGAACAGTAACTGTTCCACTCCAGTTGAAGTACATGTGGCATAATTTGAAAGTGAGTCGCTGCAATTTGTCTGCGTCTAAACCTTGACGATCGTACAACACATTGTAAGATACAGGAGCAACTGTACCTTGTCTGGAGTATTGAGCCACCAAATAAAAGTCATACCTACAAAATAATTTTTCGAAAAACACAATGTTATAGACTATAACGCCGTTTTGTGATTACATTACAGAGATTAAAGAGGTCCAAAAATTTAAATTTCTTTGCACCTTTCTGGAAGTGTAATCACATCATCTGCAATTGTTCCAGGTCCAGGATTTGAGGGTCTGCCATCTCGTTGTAAAGCAAAAATTCGTGTGTTGATTCTCTTTGTTACAACAATGAAAGTGAATTTGGGAATATTTTTTCCTGCGCTAGAATAAACGCTTGAAATGGCACCCTATTCGAGAGAAAAAAAATCAAGATCAAATTTATATGAATCCAGTTACAAGATACACATGGCGTAAGAATGCAGTAAGTACATATTAGCATTCACTTTCACTGTGAATGCAGCAATAGGAATCAGGTATCTTACCTGAATTGTCTTTAGTTCTGTCTCATAAACATATTTAAGTTGCCCGTCTCCAACTCCATCGCGATACATAATAATTCTCTCCGGAAGCTGCTGGTTAATTTTCTGATACGAATGAAGGCACTCTATACGACAAGAAAATAAAGAAAGACAAAAGAGCATAATTAATTTAAGACGAATATATTTTTCATAATAAAAGCATACGAAATCTAATACTTACTTGTAAAGTTAACCTGCATGTTTTCCGACAATTCCTCTCTGCTGGAGTGGGCACTTACAGTGCTAAAATATTTAGCTTGTGTTGCAGATGTAGTGGCAACCATTGCACCCACACTAGATCCCTTCCTCTTTCCACAGTGATATACGTCAAATCCCACAATCATTAGGTTCTACAAAAAAGTATTTGTTGGGCTGTAGTTATAAAGCCTTAGTTGATTCATCCATATTAATGACAATGTAATATATTCACTTTTAAAGGAATCGACACTGTCCATGGTTCGCCCCCTAGCTTTGCATTCATTTGCACGACGACCTTGGTACAAATGCTCATAAGTCCCTTGTCGTTGCCGGCATTTTTAGCGACAAAACATTGTGACGGAACTACAGAAATCCAACAAGAGTATGAATGAAGTTGCCTTTTCCCGCATACAACTTAAAATCAAAGTTTATTCCAATGCAGATCTTATGAACTCTTACTTCCGAATTCTTGGCATGCCCGTTTCTTAACAGCAGAATAGATGTCATTCACTTGGCGAGGAAGAATGACGAAAATCATTTGAATACGGTCTTTGTAGTCATTCATTACACTGTCCACTGCTTTTGAGTAATCGTTTGGACGAGTGTCCGCAATACGACGTCTTAGTAACAAATAAAATAATCCAATTCAATTAAAAATCTTGTTGCTACATTTTTAAAACAAATATCATTTTGCCCTTTACGTTTCTAATGGATTTGAAATCGTAAATTTCAGAGGGTGGGACACACGCTGCATTCCATTCACCAGTTTATTAACATTGTGAGCATCACGAGAGGGTACAATAACTACCCAAGATTTCAACGGAACAGATGAAATCATGGGCTTATCTACATAAAGGCAAAAAAATACAAATTTTGATTAAAGTGTGCCATTACATGATCATTTACTTGAATCATCAACTACAAAAAAAAGAGATTTTATACGCACTTCTGAAAGCTTGGTTCCAGTCGTATCTATCGTTCGGAACTTCAAATTTTTGTTCACCAAATAGTACGTTTTCCTTAGGAATGACATGACCATCAAAGTTAACTAAACGATCATTGAATTTCAAGCCCCATCGGTCAAGCTCTTCCTGAATCTTTAAAAGTATTATCCGAATCAACACATTTAATCACAGACCTCAACATAAAATGGCACGACGAGTAATTCATGGAAACCTATTTTCACTTACTTTTGGAATTCCTCTGAGTCGTCTCATAAAGTCATATAATTTCTGAACACGTTTTTCTGGATCCGTATGTAAGTGTGTTGCAAGGGCGCGCATCAAATTATTGTTTTGTCTCATTTCGTCCGTCAAACCTGTCATTTGGCATAACTCCGGAATGAGTAGTATAGGCCCAGTAAACCCACGGTGAAAATCTCGCTTCTTAGGACGAGAGACGAGCATAGGTTGACGCGTATCTCGAATCTTGATCTTGTACCTTTTTAAAAAATAGTCCATAAAGGTCACTTGTTCCCCTTTCATGTCAAAGGTGCTTGTTGGGGTTGTATCCCAGTCGATGTCATCCACTTTGTAAGTCTTCCTATTGTAAGTAGTCATGACAATCGATCCTACTAGTTCATCTCGAATCCCTACCTATATTTAAAATATATGGTTCAAATACTGCACTGATACCACGATTTCGAATAGGCTGTGAATTAAATTGCAGCAAACTAACCTTATCTAGACGTGCTCGTAGATTCGTCATGACCTGAAGACAAGAATCCAATCGGAGAACCTTGTGAGTTATTTCGACTCCAAGTAGAATATCATTCTCATGGTTCCGCATGCTGGTCTTGTATCCAGGCCATAACTCCAAATGATGTGCGCTAATACTAATAGCTTGATGACGATCGTAGAAGTTACGTCCCATCTCCTCCAATTCCATGCCTTCTAAGCATTTTCTGACCATGATATTGAAAAGTTGCAAGTACATGATGTCTGTAGGAGCCAATTCTCCAACTAGTTTTACAGTTAGCTCGATTTTTTCTTTGTCAGTGTCTCGCTCGGAGTAGAGTAACATTGGCTATTTGCAAAACATAAAATTACCGTAACTAAAAATCATCCTTTCTTTATCATTGTTTAGTTTATTTTTAATAAAATAAAGTCAATACTTACTTCAGGGTGCAAACGGTTGGACACGTATAGGGATGCGCCGTCAAAAATATACGCCCCCAAACTTTCTGAATGAACTCTTAGTAACTTCTTTTTGAGTCGTGTATCTGCTTCTTCAGGCTTGAAATCCACCCGATAATGGAAGATACACCAGTCTGGGCGACGGTCAACCTTAAAAAAGTTCCCTTGCAATTTAACAGGCTGAGAATTTCCCTTAGTGGCTTGCTTTTTCATAACTTGTCCATCAATTTGAGGTCGCGAAATAACCAAATCATACTCTTCTTCACGTCCACGTCGAGCGCCTCTTCCTTCACCACGTCCTCTGCCCCCACCGCGACCCCTGTCACCACCTCTACCCCCACCGCGGCCACCATGATCTCCCTCCCAACCTCTACCCCCACCGCGACCGCCCCGATCTCCGTCCCCACCTCTACCGAATCCTCGGCCCGTTCCCCTTCCGCTCGAGGAATGCGCGTCATCTTCATCGCCATTTCCGTCCCCCCTGAGGCGTTTGGATGATTCTCCACCTATAACAAACAATTAAAATTAAATAAATTACAAGAAATGATCGCTCTCTTATTTTAGCCCACCGATTCTGGTTTCACCAAAAACAAATGCATAAATCCAGAAATTTACCGTCGAAACCCTTTCGTTTGAGTGGCATCATTATGACAGGAAAAGTTTGGAAGATCTGAAGATGCCAGTATTTTGTATGAGCTATGCTAAATAGTTTAGAAAGTAGGAAATGTTAGGGAAGGTCTATATAATAGCTTTAAATTATTGTAGCACACCAAGTTTAAAAGCGATGGAAAAAACGAAAAATAATTTGGAGCACGTACATCTAAATAATAGTCGTACTGTCGTCTTTGACTAGACTGTTTAAAAATAAATACAATGCAAGATGCCAAAGAAATTGTTTCAATGCGTTAGGCGAACCCAAGAAAAAGCATAATGGGCTAAGGACTTAGGCTATCTTGAAAATTCAATATGCAAATCAATTGCTCCATCTTGGGATCATATCAGCGTGTCTTTCACACCTTCAAACAGCCAATAAAATTTCAATATCCTGACTGCTTACCTTCATCATCGCTTTGTTCCGCTCGCTTCATGCTGTCAATTTATCGTCACTCTCAGAGCTAAAGTTTATGCTAATACTTCAACGCTCAACGTTGTCAGTATATAATGTATATAATAATGTATATAAAGACGCCGAATTCTATCAAGCTATCTATCAATGTTGAATTTAATTAAAAGTGTCATAAGGCCCTCATGGTTAAACCATATTTGACTAAAACCGGGTATGTTGGCACTGTATGCTTGTGATGCACTCTAAACCGTTCCACTAGTCAAGTTCGCACACGGATCACATTCAACATTGTCAGGTCATACTTTCGTGGAGTTCAGTTTAACATTTACGAGATTGTTAGTCTTCTGTTTGACTGTGACATATTTTCTCCTTTGCCTCCTGTTTGTGCTTGATAGCAGAGGTTGGCAAGTGTTAGTTTTGAAGGCTAAAGAAAACATCCAGCCTTTTCACACTTGCAATGATATTGAGACTGGAGAATTTACTTATTTTTCTCAGCCTATGCTTCTATGCTAAGGCAGCACAATGAGGATACCTAATTTGAATAGGGTCGTAAAAATAGCAAGGCATTATAATGCAACCCTACAATAAAGGGAGTTTTGCCTTACTCTGCATAACAGATAAGAGCACTGATTTGCCTCCAGCTCAGATAACGGTTTGCAGGCTCTGATCTACTCCCGATATGCCAGCTCGAGCTTGTTTTTTGATTTGAACGGATATTCCGCCGCTGTTATGATGTATTGGGAAGATCATTTTGGCTATGTCCTGCTATCCCACTAATAATCCCAACCAACCAAACGAGAGGTGAACGGAATATATGGAGGTGGAGGCACGCTTGATAAATATATATATATAGTGCATATTACATGCATACTCTTACTGTGTGGATTTGAAAGTCCAGATGAATGTCTGCTGTGCATTATATCTCGGTTTGTCTGTCTGTTTGACTGGTTGTGTGGATAACTCATACCTATTTATTGCATTGAAATTTTCTATTGTGAAAACTGCAATATCAAGTCAGCTTTGCTTTCAAAGTGTTTTGGAAATAAATATTGATGTTGGAACCTCAATGCATAAATTTAATAAAAAGTATGCATGAGCATTGCCATAGCCGACTGATCCTTTTAAGATCTTTCATTGTGGAAATATGGGCATGAAATGAAGTCAATATTATGTTGACATCAAGTGTATTTCATATGCTTTACAATTTACTAATGATATTCATTTCATGCAGGACACATTTACAGCAGCCATATAATATTTTCCATGACAAAACATAATAAGTTGTATTTTCAGTCTTTTGGTTCATAGGTGATCTTTCCGAGTACAATATAGCATCTGCGTTTTGGATAATCTACTTTTCTACTATGTATGTATGTAGTGTACTACATATTTTATAGATGTATACATTATATTCGCCACTTCCTTTAGATAAGGCTCAATAATGCTTATGTCTGCAACTTTACAAACAACTGCCTGGGTAGGCATGCCTGCCGTACAGTACAGCCACCACAGCTTTTTTTTCAGAATAAACAGGTTTCTTTCACAGGATATTCGGTTAGATTCATTGTTGCACTGAAGGATTGCTGTTATGAATTGTGATACTAACGCTGTTTACGTTTACTGCAAATCCTAAGCATGGCAAAAAAGGAAATGTGTGAGGAGGAGTGAATGAGAGCATCCTGTCCTGTCTGACCTTACTGGACCAAGAAAAATTCTCTCTTAGGGGAATAAATAAAATGTAATACCTTTTCTGCAGGATCTGCATCTGGTCAGAAGAAAAATTGAGATATGGGAGTGTTGAGATGATTAAACTTTTATATTATCATGCAGGAACAGCACACATGAAATTCATATGCATGCATCTGTCTCAGAAGAAGCTCATGTTATGTTCATGCATTTCATCACAAGAAAACTCGAAATTAGCTTCCATTACTTTTGCGTTATCTTTTTCTAAGAGGGTAGAAAAAATCGCTTGGCTTATCACTTGAAAGTTGAAACACAAAAGGCCAGAGTTTATTCGTTTTTGTGAATGCAATAATGAGATATATCATATATCATAGCGGACTCGATTACTAATTAGTATAGGCAGACATGATAGCAATTTACACTCTCGTCATACAGTGATACATCAAGAAATGGATGGGACGAGACAAACAAGGTATTCTGGAAACTGCAACAAATTTTATCGAATTGCACCAGATAAAAAAATATGGTATCAATGAGTCATTATTCCATGATAGGCATGGGCATGGAAAAGTCTGAAGTGCAGGAGTAATTGAATTAGGTTTGTAGTTAGTAATTCTATCCTGCCCTCTCCATATAATATGGCAAACTCATTTTTTCATGAAGGATGAAACTATTTATAAAGTTCAGATATATGTATTTATTAGAGGGTGGATTAAAAAATGAAGACCCTTTTTAAATTAAAATGTAATTTTCGTCGAATGCTGAAATTTTCACGAAGTTATAAACGATCTACATGCATACAACGTAATTATGAGACTAAGGTAAATAAAAAAAACTTACGGGAAAATTTAAAATTTAATATTAATTTGATGTCACTTAAGTTGTTTCTTGTGATTATCAAAGAAATCCTCAATAACTGATTACGCAATTCTTCACTGTTCAAACGAAAAGCAAGTCTTTACGTAATAATCATTATGCGTTACACGAAATAGTGTAACACACACCACCAGAGAGAGAGAGTCTTGTTTCTAACAATTCTTCTATCTATAGTGAGTTTCTTCCTAGTACATATGCATACAATATTTTAGTATGATTTTCCCATCAATTTGTCCCGTTTTAGGTCATTTCATTTTGTATGTTCTTTGAAATTTGAGTAAGTTTGAACAATTTATTGCTCAAACGAGCAACTTCTAAGATTTTACGACTTGCATTTTACAGAGTTTTCTGTAAAGCATTGGTTTATTGCCCATTAAGTTTTTTTTTGTCGTTGCTATCAACCTTTCTTTCATGAAGGGAGAAACACTTGAACAAAAATTAACAGCCTAAGAGGCAACAGGCACACATTTTAAGCAAAATACTTATGATATATTTTTCAGGAGATTGACATGGCTTATGCATAGCTTGGCGTGGACGCAAACATTGTCGTGAAAGCATTTTAATTTCCACCAGAGATCAAAGTTTATCTCGTAACATTTTCATCAACAGTTCAGTCCAGCCACACTCGCAGACAGAACAGAGAAGAATTGTCAGGCAGAAGCGAAAGGGGGAAAATAATTAGTATCAAGTTTATGCAAGCTACGTATCTACTGACACATTCACTTCATATATGATGACTGATGAGATTGTATGCTCATTCCATCATAAATGCCACGTTTGGCAATAATACTTTAACTTTAATATTGGCTTCTCGAATTCGTACATAACAAAAAATGCAATATTTAGTTCTAAGAACTATATTCAGAAATCCAACATTCGTGCTTAATGTCAAATAGGTTATTTTATTAGGTTTGATGGTTGTAATAATGTGTTTTAAGATGCAACATTCCTTTCAACTCCGTCGAAATTTTTAGTGAAGGGACGAACGCTAAAAACAAGTCTAACCAATTGTAGACGAAAAATAGTTGAAAGCATATTAAACTGCGTTGCTATGAATGTAATGCAGAAAAAGGCCAATACTATTATTGTTCGAATGAGAGGCTAACCTAATTATTGCTTACATGAGCGTTGGAATTTACAGCTAAATTAAATTATGTAAGGCAATGTTTGTTTATGTAAAACTGTTGTTTGCTTAAACATTAATCATGAAACATGACTAATGATGATAAGAATATTTGTATTCTAATTCTAGTAGGGACCGGGTTCATTCTTGTGAACAATATTTTACCGGTACGCCAGTAAAATGCCTTGAAATAAACAAGGTCATTCAACCAATGAGAAAGGGTTCCATACACCAACGTTACACTATAACCTCATAATATACATCAAATCAAATTTCTCATTTTTCCGTCAACATTTTGCACTGAATGCTTGTTACGAAGCAGGGTTTATTGAAATCCATAACCATTATTAACCATGCTGTAACTTTGTTCCTAATGAAATGATTTTCTCAAGCTTTTCCACAATAACCTATGCATGTCTCAAACTTAATCAACTATTAGTTAATTAATGACTGGTTGCCAGTTGACAATGATTAATGGACTAGATACCTCTTGATAATCGAAGATCATGTTTGCACATAGCTTGCGTGCATAATATGCTGAACGCACATGGCACATATGCATATGCCCTATGCCCATGATATCAAATTAATGTTTTGCATATAGTATGTAGGTATGTGAAACTAAAAACCGCAGGATAACCTCCATCTTAGATTCTGGAAATAAATATCTTAAGTTGTTTAAGTATCAAACTGAATATCTTACTTGCGCTTGAATTGTTGCCGTCACTGAAGCTGTCTCGCCTTGTTGGAACGATATCGTCTCCACCTGGCATTGGAGGGTAGTCCCTGGTTAAAGGTGGTGCAGCTCGTGCTCTACCGGCAGGAGCTCGTCCACCTTGTCCCCAACCACCTCCATTACTTCCTCTTTCGTCGACATTTCTTTCCATGTTGTTGCTGTTAGTACGACCCTCACTTCGATATTCATTATCCCGGCCAGGTCGATGACCATCGTTTTCCTCATATCTACGACCACCGTTCCCATTTTCAGCGCCATCATGGTTACCTCTATTGCTATTGCTGTAACTTCTTTCTCTGCGTGAATCACGTCCTCCCTCACGATCACGACTATAGTCCCGACTTCGACTATCTTCCCTTCCACGATCTTCACGACCTCTGCTACTGCTGCGATCGCTCCAATCCCTTTGTCCATTCCCGTTATTACTCATTGCGTGGGATATTTTTGAGAACACTAGACACTAACCATAATAATATACGTGAATAAAAAAATTTTATGATAGATTTGGTAGAGATATATACTTGCTACTTGAATGACAAAAACTAATCAAATCTACAAGGTGTGCATACAACATACCTTATAACTCTCTTTTTTATTAATTAATTTTATTGAAACTGATCAAACGCTCAGTTAATTTGAGCTCGATCTCCAACTCTATTCACCAGTAGTCTATAGGGTGCACCCTTGAGCTCTATTCGCTATCAAAACGCATTCTTGACTGAGAGCGGAAACTATGCATAGCTAGCTGAAAAAGACTCATAAAAACTCCCATGTAAAAATTGTAAGTATGACAGGTTTTGACCATGCAACTTCGCTAACTTTCCCTGCATACAAAATTGCACAGTACACTCCTCCTTAATTGTGACCTGAAAAGTAACGTCGACTTATATAACATAACACGATCGATTTTTTAAGTAGTTTTAATTTGAATATAATTTTGTTAAGCATATTTACGTAAATGTGCCCTCATTATAGCTGGCTGCAGCAGGCCATAATAAAATACATGAGCATTCATCATTCACTACACTATGAGAATGAGCGCATTTAAAGCTTTAAATGCAGTATATGAGATAGTTTGAAAATTATTATTTGCACTTGTTTATTTTAGTGCATGTGCAAGCTAAAGGTAGCCAGTAGCTTCTTTATGGAGAATGACGTTGCGTTGTTACTTCTGTTTTAGTTAACTGCTATTGTTACTGTAGAGGTTACTGAGTGTTACAACTGCAGAAGTACACCGTTCATTTTGCATAAAGGTTTTGTTGTTTAATATGTCCTTAGTTATTTGTATTAAATTCAAATACGTCTAACCCATTTTTACGGGCATTTAGGTATTGCACAATCATATCATGATACCATGTTATATGCATAATCGTGATGCATTATATAAAGCTAAATTGTAAGAAGCAGAAGACGACGGAGAAGATAAGAGCAAGACCAAGCCAACTCATTCTGTTGTAATAATTAATATTCTACCTCCAAATATATTTTTAGTATATAATGCAATGCAATGAATAAGATAAGTACGTTACGTTTCTTGCATATGCCATTTTCATTTACTGCATGCCAGATAAACTTAAGCTTCCTATAATGTAAAATGCAATTTGATACACCCATAAACTTACCTTTAGTATAGCTTGACTGGAAGAATTGAATGAATAACTGAATCTCCGAGAATAAAAACATTTACCAACTTGCACATGATGTTTGCATTCTTAGAAGTGATACAACTTAATTGTGATCTTGATACATATTAATGAGATGAGAGTTTATAATAATGAGACACTTGTATCACACATTTAGAAATGCAATAGGCTTACATGATGATGATGATGAAGAAGCTGAACATACGAATGGCTACTAACACAAAAATATGATACTTCTCAAAACTGTGAACTGTTTCATACGATTATACTGAACAACGTTTGAGCACCGTGTGTTTTTGTTTTACATGAATGTGGCTTTCGGAAAAATCTTCTTCACAGAATTATCGACAGTGTCACAGTTTTTATTGCATTTCAAGGAAACAAGCCCCTATAAAGTGCAACCACTATGAGCTTATGGGGTGCAAAGGGATCCCAGAATCCTGCTGCTATAACATGGATGCCAAGCAAACGACTTATTTTGTTTAGTCGTTCACTCATAAATAGGGAAGAACTTTAACACAGTGGCTATGCATATATGTTAGGTACCCTTCGAAAACACCAGATTACGTAGGGACCCTCCTAGCCTAGCCATCTTCGTTTTTCAACTTAAATTAATACAATGAACTTGTTGTCCTGCTCGTCAAAGCTACCACTACAGACAATGTAGACCGCCGGCATAAAGTTAGTGTTCCAAGGCTAACAATAAGTCTTTGCTTGCAGCTTGTTGCTTCATATATGCAGTCTTCCAGAAACATTTACATGAGCCCTTACACATTTTATCTTGTAAGAATGATCCCCATTTTCACACCCTCGGGCATTTCTTCTTCAAAAAAATGAAATTGTGCCAGATGTTTTACAACTTTAAGACTAGAGTAGCACTTGCTTAACACATCGTCAATCGAAACGAAAGGCAGGGAAAACCGTTTCACATAAAATATAAAGTATACAATTTTATTGATTGATCATATAATGACACATATTTACTTTGACTTTTATAGGTCTTTCATATCATGTGAGATTAATACAGAACCACTGCCGAAAATCAAGTACATTTTACATCAATGCATATTAATTAAGAAATGAAAAAATTCCATCATTATATATTACGAAGTAACCATTCAAAAAACCCTCTAGTCACCTATACATCAAAATGAACTAGCATTTAGCATATATACTTTGAAATGTAAACTTAACACAAGAATTTTTGGGCTAAAAACGAACATTCTCATACAATGCAGCACAAATCATGAGAAATAGAATAGAATACTAGATTTACAGCGTTTAGGGGACTTCACACAACCCTTCTTACTTCAAAGAAACGCTTAAGGTAGTAAACCTGACCTACTGTCATCGCAACCAAAACTACAGCTTCAAAAAACGACCACATCACCACACGGGAGTTGGTTGATTCGTTGATTTTTCTGTGTATTTTATCACGTACTTCCATGTATTCTTGTTCGTGCTTTACTCCTACCAGGGCAGTGGAAAGTTCCTTAATCATATCCCCTAATTTGTTCGGGTGAGCTGAAAAGTAATTAAAAATCATCAGCTAATGATACTATTTCAAGGTAAAGATCGCAAATGTAACAGGTACAGGGTTATCATGAGCATGAGCCAGACGTTTTTGACCTGAGGTCCCGTTTGCACACTCGAAAGCTTTTTGGCTGAAAATTTGTATATATGTGTATTTGTATATATATGTGTGGGAAGAACACGAATCCGTTGAAAAATTGGTCACTTTTTGTTCCAAGGGACCGAAAATCGCCCCTAAGGGAGGAAAAATTGTCAGAAGTTGATGAAAATTCGTATCTAGGTGTATTTTAGCATGAGAATGACGAATCCGATAAAACATTTGCATTTTATACCAAAATGTCCAAAAAACCACAAAAAAAATGAAAAATGGTTTTTGGACATTTTGGTATAAAAATGTGTAAATGTTTCATTGGATTCGTCATTCTCATGCTAAAATACACCTAGATACGAATGTTTCTCAACTTTTGACAATTTGAAATTCCAAGTTTTCCCCCGTAGGAGCGATTTTCGGGTACTTGGGCACAAATAGGGACCAATTTTTCAACGGATTCGTGTTCTTTCCATTACAATACACATATATACAACTTTTCAGCCAAAAAGCTTTCGAGTGTGCAAACGGGACCTCAGGTCCAAAACGTCTGCCATGAGCGATAACCAACTCCACACAGTTAATCATAATTGAGTATCATCATTATGCTGTGGAGAGTTTTTTTGCGCAGAGATGTGAGCAACCTCTCGTATATTTATACACATATATAAGGCCGCTCATAGCCGCAAGGAGTTCAAAATTTAAGAACAGTTTCACTACATCAAATAAATAAGGTAAATCTAATATTGCATATAACACTTGCCCATCCATCAGGAATGGTGAATTTTACAATTTAAACGGTGCTGATAGGTTCAATCATAGGACATGCTACGGACCCAACTGTACGTAAATAAATAAGATTAATCAAATTACCTTCTCCATCAGCACCAGCAGCAGGTTGAGGCTCTCCAACATCCATTGAAAACATAACACCCTTTGGAGTCATTGTAGACATTTTGTTACTGAAACAGTACGTGTAAGCCCCTGTCTTTGCTGCGGCAAACGTAATTTTTCCATTGCTTTCTCGTTCTCTGGAAATCACTTCCTCCCCATCAGGCCCAGTAACGCGAACATCAATATCCAGAAACCCGCCTTCAATCACCTCAAATGTCAGGCCTGTAATTATTATGAATAATGATAGAAATCAAAACAAGTCCTCCTCTGACAAAAAAATCGCAAAGGTGATAAGGTGACTTGACAATACCGATATTTTAAATGCTCGATTGGATCAAATTTATATTTTAAAATATAAAATGAATAATACAAAATACATATTTTTACTTGGAATACAAGTGGGATGCATAAGTTGTAGTTTAGCAATTGAATTCAATGTTCATAAAACATAAGCAGCGTTCATATTTCCTCACAATTGACAACCTAGCCCGACACCAGAACAATAAATACCATTTTTGACATTCAAAATTGTGAAAAGTCAAACGATTGACAATAAAAGACAAAAATCTAACGACTAACTTCCCAACATTCTGTAAGTTAAATCACTGATCATACCTACAACGCATAAAATTCAACGTTAAAAATTACACGACTGACAGCAAGTCAGTGATCGGTGATGAAAGTTACATTTATTAATTATCAAATATCGGTTGTTGTCAGTCATTATCAACAGCTAACGGCAAACAAGCAATGTCAATCTAACTAAACTAATTAAAAACCAATGATCAACTGATTACCTAATTTTGTTCCATTTTGCACTCTATCAAAAAAGCACTCTTCAGCATGTGCATCCACATTAATAAAATACGGAAGACTGGAACGGAATACAGAGAATAATACCACCACCCCCAATCCAACACTCCCTAAACCCTTCATCTTTTATCTCTTAATTTTCTATAATCACTAATGAAATTACACTAGCTCCCTTTGCCCTTAAGTCTACGTGTCTGTCTTTCTTAACTTGATTTTTCAAACATATGATTTCACTCTGCCATATGAAATCCGGCTAGCTACAACTAGCAAACAAAATCGATCCCAGGCTCAAAGACTAATAAATTTGAATCATTCAACTGTGTCAGTCATCAGTTACTCTTATCCCTTTAAACTTCAAGCAAAGTGAAATTAAAGGGATTTCAGGACCACATCACTTTGTCACAACCAGATGAAAGTAGATGTGTCAGAAAATATTTTATCCTCAAATGTTGTGTGTGTACGTGTGTGTGTGCAATAAGAAAATGAAGTGGCGACTACTTGCCATACCGACAAAAACAGGTAGAGTTGAAAGTTGCCTCCTCCGCTCTTACTCTACGTCAAATATCTTTCAGATATACACATCACCACAATGTACACATACTACACTTAAATACATCCACCAAATTATTTTCAAAAAGATTGTGTAGGATGCACTCCATTTCTCCTTTTGTAATATCAATACATAAGCCGAGCCTGTACGTATGTATGTATGTATGTGAATGTGCTCGGTTGGATCTAATACATAAGCCGAGCCTGTACACCTG